>APFE031607535.1:148260-166680 GCA_000404065.3 Pinus taeda
ACTTCACAAAAACCTTTATTGTGGAATGTGATGCTTCAGGAAATGGAATTGGTGTTGTTTTAATGCAAGATGAAAGAACCATTGCTTTTGAAAGTCATCCAATCAAGGGAAAATTTTTACACAAATCTATTTATGAGAAGAAAATGTTGGCAATTCTCCATGCACTTAAGAAATGGTGACCCTACCCAATGGTAAGACACTTCAAGGTAAAAATAGATCATGATAGCCTTAACTACTTTTTAGAACAAAGATTATCCTCTGAAGAGCAACATAAGTGGGTCACAAAGATGTTGGGTTATGACTTTGAAATCATCTACAAAAAAGGGAAGCAAAATGTGGTGGCAGATGCACTCTCAAGAAACGATGAGGATGTGGAAGCATTATTGTGCGCCATTTCTATTATCCAGCCAGATTGGATAAATGAAGCAAGGGAGGAATGGAAGAATGATGAAGAAGTGTGGGCACTTATTCGAAAGTTACAACAATATTCTAGTACATCTGATACATTTAGCTGGCAAAATGATTCACTATGGTACAAAGATTGCTTATACCTCTATAAGAATTCCCAACTTAAACAAAATATTCTTATGGAATTGCACACTTCTCCCTTAGGAGGGCACTCAGGATTTTTGAAAACTTACCACAGGGTTAAGAAGGAATTTTTTATGGATGGCCTTAAATTGGATATTCAAAAGTTTGTGGCAGAATGTTTGGTTTTCCAACAATATAAAGTTGAAACAATTAAGACCACGGGTCTATTACAACCTTTATCCATTCCAAGCCAACGTTGGGAGGAGGTTTCAATGGATTTTATCATGGGTTTACCCAAGTTTGAGGGAAAGAGTGTCATCATAGTGGCAATTAACAGACATACCAAGTATGCACACTTTTTTGTATTATCACATACATTTAAAGCCAGTACAGTTTCTACTGCATTTATGGAAACAATTCAAAAGCTACATGGAAACCCAAAGATTATTGTAAGTGACAGAGATCCCATTTTCACTAGAAATTTTTGGACAAAATTATTTTCTTGTCTTGGTACTCAATTAGCCCATATCTCATCTTATCATCCTCAATCTGTTGGGAAAACTAAGATAGTGAACAAATGTCTGGAAGGATATCTTTGTTTCTTTATATCTGATAAACAGACACAATAGGTCAAATGGTTGCCTCTGGCTGAATGGTGGTATAACACTTCCTTCCATATAACAAAAAAATGACTCCATTTATGGCACTTTATGGATATCAGCCACCATCCATCACATCATATTTAAGAGAAAATTCTAAAGTTCAAGCAGTGGAACATCACTTCAAACATCAACAACAAGTCCTCCAACTCTTAAAGGATAACCTCGTGTTGGCACACAATAAAATGAAACAACAAGCAAATTAACATCACAGTGCAAGAAGTTTTGATGGAGGTGATTGGGTATTCCTACGGCTACAACCATATAAACAAATGTCCCTCAAGCAAGCTAAGAAGGATAATAAATTATCACCAAAGTATTATGGTCCGTACAAGGTGTTGCAAAATATTGGTACTATGGCATACAAATTGGAGCTTCTTGCAGCTTCTCGAGTGCACCCCATTTTCCATGTTTCATGTTTAAAGAAGGTTCTAGGCAACAAGCTCCCAGTTCAAACAATATTGCCAGAACTTAACGATGAAGGAAAAATTATATTGGAACCAGAAGCAGTCACAGAAACAAAAACTCGACATCTACAGAATCGATGAATTTCAAAGTATCTCATCAAGTGGAAGAACTTATCCGCTGAATATTCCACATGGGAGGATGAGAATTTTATACAGAAGCATCTAGAACTACTCAAGCATTGAGGACAATAATTTTTTGAAGGAGAGGGGCATGTTAGGTCCCTATAATACTAGTGATTACCCCATTACTATTGTAGTTGTATCCCTTATTAATATTGTTGTGCCCCTATTGTCCCCATATTGTTATTACTGTGCCCCATAGAATCCCTCTATTGTTATTTTTGTGGCTTTTATATTATTATTGTTAGGTTGGCTGGGTTATATTGTGACTCCTTAGACTCCTATATATATAAAGGAGGTTTTGTCATTTGGATCATCCAAGAATTTTCCATTTATGTAATGTAAAGGAGGTTGCCCCCTCGAAGAGGCTGAATTCCAAGGAATTGATCTATATTTTCTATCTTTTTGTGAGCTAGTTTTATAACACTATATGTGATAGTGAATGCATCACTTAAGTCTCATTTCATTACCTTGTTTGAGTTTTCGACTACTGGAAGGCATTGCCAATTCGTCAAGGGCATTACCCCAGTGCCCATAAAAATGTATCTTCGCAAGGCCCAGTTACTTTGAGAGTGGTAAGGATGACTAGGTCTGTTATAAGGAAATCTAGTGTCTATTCAGAGCTACTAGTCCCACTAAGATGGGTGGCTATCTTAGAAACAAACAAACTAAAGTTAGTTTCATTTTCCTTTATGAGAAGTAGATAGGAGAGGAGCTAAGGATACCAACCTCAATCTTTCGCTTGGTTCCTTGCTGGTTTCTTCTCCCCTCTAACAGATCTTTGGCACTCCTTCCTTGCTTACCCTGCTTGAAAAAGTACCTGTAAATTCAAAGCAACATAATACCTTCAAAGTACTAGGATCTACAATCATAAACATTATAGGACTAGAAATATATTGACCACACAAATGCATATATCATCAAACATACAGAAATGTGGAAGAAAACTCAAATAGCTTTATTGATAGAAAGGGTATAAGAGAGTATTACAACCCATTGATCTAACCCAGCATCATCCTCCCAGTATGAAAGCCCTTATTCAACCCATGAAAAGCTTATATCACCCAACACTATGATATTCCACCAGGAAACCAACAACGCTTCCTTACAAGATACAAAATTACAGCCTCTGGATCTCTGGGTGAGGGATCCATATATAGATGTTTGTAGGGGGGTGAGTCAGCTTCTGGGATTTTGATTAGTGTCCTTTCTATGATAGTTCTTGGTTCCACTTGGAGATTCATGATCTCTTACTCATCCCTGGGAAAATTCAGAGAGGCAAGTGTCACAGGAGAAGTTTCTGGAAGATTCCATGATCATCCACCTTGCAAACTGTCTCTGCCATTTGTCTACTCTTGCCCACCACACCCTACAGAAGGGATTTTCAGTATGCATCACACCTTTTGCATGTGGCAGGTGAGAAGCATCATACCCTTAGCACTGAGCTATCTGTATGGTCCAGTTTTGACCAGTTTTGAGTAGCTTTCCATGGAGAACTTCTGGGAGATGATGTAATCAGCTGACCTTGTTCCTTTAGGTTGTGAAACAACAGTTTTAGGGACTTAGAAGCCCTTGGTTTATGGACATATATGATTGGGGTTGCAGTGCCAAAATATGTCTATCACAGTTGCCCCCTAAAGCATGAGTTCATAAATATTTTGATGTCGAGTGAAATGCTTTATCATGAGGATCCAAGGTTTTTCAAACTGGAAGGGGACCTGTAATAAGATACAATATAATACATTATCTTCATAATATTTTCATGATCTAGCTGAGGTGGGCATTCCCATGGTCAACTTTATAAATTCATTTTCATGTACATAGGATAGACAACTGTTTGTGTGGAAGACTGATGATTCTGATAGAGCCATCATCCTTTGATTTGGATGATCATCTATGTAGCAATGATGTACATTTGATGTCTTTATTTTCCTGAATATATCGCAGCTCGGATGGATGAAACTAGATCCTGGGTCTTCAAACTCATTCAATCTTCACCCGAAGTACAAGTCGATCCATGTGAAAAAATGTTCTGGAGTCGAACATGGAAAGACATTACCTGATTACTAGCTAATGATGTAAGTTGTTAACAGGTGCAAGAGGAATCACCAATAATGATGATGACCCTCAAGGTACGACAGTAAAATTCACGTGGTGTGAAAATGGGACTTGGCGTCAAACACCACGCAAAATATTTCAGTTGAAGGTCATTGATGTAAACCTGTCGCCGAAGTGAGAAACCTGCCATTGAGGCATGCAAGCTTCAAAGTACTGAAAGGGTTGTTACTAGGTCGACTTCTTGGATAATGAGATGTCGTCAACAAGAAGTGACTCATCGTAAGGGGGCCTTAATGAATCCCACATATACGACATGGAATGGAGCAAATTATTTTGCGGAGGTGAAAACGATTTGATGATACATGGTTCAGGGTGGCAGTCATGAAAGAATGAAGGGTGATGGTATTACAGTGGATGAGACACAAGTTCGGCTGGTAAATTCTCTGAGTGACTTCTCTTGAACATATTGGCGACAGTGAAATGGATTGGTAGCGTTAACCCCAAAAATGGATGGTACGGTGGACCAATGGTAATATGACTGGTGAATGGAATAACCCAACCCGACTTAATCATGGTGATGGGGTGAAAGTGTCATGTTCAAGAGCGACTTGCTACCAATAAAGTTTCTTCAAGTTTTCTTCCCAATTTTTCCCCAGTCATTGCTAACCAGTACCCCTTTATTTTTGTCAAGCTTGAGGAGGATAACATATGCTTGTTCTATAATCTGCCCTTTGGGAAAACCTGCCACTATGTTTTAACGGACCTAGCGACAAAGAAACTCATTCTTGTCTATATGGACAAGTTTGTCACTATTAGTTTTAGCGAGTTTAATGAAAAAGAAAACTTGGTCCTTTTTCAATTTTAGAGAGTCTGAAAAGGGACAGAAAGGAAACTCCAATAATCCTTTTTCATCATATAATCCCTTAAGTTCGAAAAAGTATAAAATAATATGAAAGGGATGAATTTTTGATAGTTTTAACGAGCTGAACAAGACAAGCGCTCGATCTTTTTGTGTAATAATCCCTTAGGTCCAAAAAGATTAAAATCTAGAGGATGGATAGCACTTCTGATAGCTTTAATGAGCTGGAGAGTCAAATTTCTCAGCAATCATTTCATATTTTATGAGTCAGATGAAAAGAGCTTAAATGAGACTCGTTTTTGAGGAACGAGTGATATTTTCGGGTAGCAGCTAGTTCGAGGTAAGGTTTCGAATTTTCCAATCTCGGAAGTGTTACAAGGTTGGCTAAAAGAATCACTCGTCGCAGCTGTTCCTCAGAAGGGTAAAAAATCAAATGGAGGCATATGATCGGCTAAAATAGAGTGGAGGTGATGGTAAGAAAACGACCAAGGCTCAAAAGCTGATGATAATGCATTCACAATGGTTATTTACCAAAGATTGGTTCATCTTTTGATGAGCTTAAACTCTGGCAGAACATATGCTCATTACTTAGGATTAATTTTTAACAAGATTGAACTTTGCGCAAAACTACTCGTGCCAATTGTATAATAAGGATGTCTCATCGATAGGTTCAATTTTTAAGGAGCTTGCACCATTCAAAACTTTGCTCCATATCCTTTCGTATGCAAGCTCAGAACGACCAACTACTATCCTAGGAGTTATTTAACTACTAAGGTTAGATAGGAAAATTCTTCCTTTACTTTGCCGGTGCCATTTGGCCCCTGCAAAGGTGAACGGTCGATCCGACCAATCACCTAACCTAAGCAGTTGAAGTTAGCAGAGTATGGAGTTAGCGTTACAACGGTAACTTTTTACTTGCATACAAAAAGGTTTGCATGCCCCCAGGTATAGTGAAGTAGAGTTTCCAAGTTACCATATGAATGTTCTCGCATTTGCAAGATTGCTCCATCCGCATAACAGACAAAACACTTCCTTGGCGATCTCTATCGAAATAGACAAAGGTGAATGGCGCAGTCACCTCCACTCACATAACTTTGATGAGGGAATCTTATTCTGATCTAATCCCATTTTCCTAAATGGACGGGTGTGTCAGACTAGTCATATTCCTATGTGGAAACCCACCTTATACCTGGAGTTCTTTTGCCGAAGCAGACCAGGGCGCATGCCCCCTGGGTTTCAATCACAATCACTGAATTAATCACGCTCATCAGGTGGATGGACTCGAGATTGATGAGATATTCCTTGTGTGAAAAGACTAGTTAGGGTTGGAATTTGACTATTAGCTATGTGTGAGTCAGGGAATGAAAGCTGGTCTACGAGCTTGACCACTTTGCCTTCATGCGGAAAACACATTACTCGAAAGAGTGAGGAGACAATGGCTCCCATGCTATAAATGTAGTCACGCCCAAGGAGTAGATTATAGTCTAGAGGTCCTTGGACTACCATTACGTTCAGATAAATGGTTTCCCTTCTCAAAATTATAGGAAAATTTGGAAGGATCCCTAATGGTCAATTGGTTCCTTTGTCGAAGGTTGTCAGATTTCACATTTCATGCAGAAGCGATGGTGAACCAATCACTTTCCAAGTAGTTGAGGAAAGGATACTCACAGAAGCCCCTTCATCTATGATAGTACCGACCATGACCATTCTGTAAGCTTATACAATGATTTGGAATGGTACATTAGATGGTAGATGGGGTCTCCCTAGTAGATTACAGTCGATGGAAATGACTAGGTTGCTCAGAGGTGGGACCAAATAAACAGTCGGATACGATTTTGACGAACTTCCTTCCTACGGTAAAGGAATGGTTAGATTGTCGCCATGTTCATCAGAGTCTGTGTTTACGAAAAGAATTTGAATGATGTTGTTATCATTCTCTTCGGTGACTGTATCATCTGAAGATGGACCTTCTGAAGACAAGATTGGGTCGACTGCCGTCGCGACCTGATGACTTTGGTCCGGAGTGGACTCAGAGGGTTTATCTTCAATGATAGATGCTTCGACCAACCACAAAGGTGTGTCAGTTACATTTTCAACTAGCGATGGACTCGACAAGAGTTTCTTGTATCCAGGAGGAAACCATAGCAGTGAAGCAGGACGGTTATCCAGGACTCTTTTAGCTTCATCCAAGAAGGGACAACGGTGGATGGCATGATCGCCTTCACACAGTCTACAAGGAAATTTATATTTTCCTTTCTGCCTAGAGAGTTCGTTTTCACTAGTTGACGGTGTACTCTCAACATGATCATCAGAGGTTTATGACACCGGATTGTGCAAATGAGGAGACCAGTCCCTTAAGATCCAAGGAATGCAAGGACAATCTCGATGATAGTGGCTTCCTTCGCAAATGACACATGGAGATTTAGGTTTCGACGGTGCAGTATGTGGATTTTCTCTAGATGATGCATGGTTGCTCCTTTTTGCCTTTGGCTCCTTCTTCTTCTTCTCCTTCTCCTTCCCTTTCTTCTTCTTCTCAGTTACTTGGTTTTTAGCTTTACCAGCTTCACCAAGCGAAGAGGAAGGAGGGGAGGGAGAAGAAAACGAAGCAGAAGGTTGGGGGGTAACTCTAGTATCATTTACTTGCTGATTTAATTGCTCAGGAATCACGATGCTTTGAATGATAGAGGTCAAGAAGAGCCATATTGGCAAGCCGATTGTTAGTCTTGGAAGGGACAATGTGGCCATATCAGGTGCACCAACATCTCCCCAAGAGGAGAAAGGAATAGGATTTCCCCCAAGGGGAAATCCTTGGTTGGTGGACTCCTTTTTCTCAACCTAAGACCAACGAGGGAACAGTGACATTATTATGATTAAAATATATTTTATGATGCTTTGACACAACTTGATTTTTCAATTTTTAAGAGTTGAGAAAAAGTTAAAGATGACTCTAGTTGCCTTCGATTTTTAATGAGCCTGAAGTGACAATTGCTCAGATGGACATTTTAGTTTAAGGAGTCTGAAAAGTAATGAAAGAGACTACTCTGGAAATCTAGACAGAGGGATTACCAAACCAATCGCAACACTGCAGAATACTTTTCATAGTACGGCAGTCAATCTTCCCGAATGTTGTGTTCAGTGCATTGTGATCGATAGGGCAGCAGACACGACTTCCTAAGGATAAAGGATATAGCGTATTTTGGTCTCCCAATATATACTCAATGGTACATGGGAGAAAAAGTATGTACTGGCACTTTTCCTCTCAAAGAGGAGGAATCACCCAACCTATGATGAAAGTGATAGTTACCATACTTCACGACGCCAGAATACGTCTCTAGCCTAGACTTCTAAATGTTGTGTGTTAGGTTCCAAAGAGTTTTTATGTTCATTGAATTTATTTTACAGTTGATGTTTCTTAAGAAGTTTTCCTTTAAGGTTCACCGTGTGATGTAGATGTATGATTCCTAAAATGCAGTCTAATATGATAAACCATCATTTATTCTTCTTTTTGCAATGAAAATCCTAGCTACTAAGGAAAGAGAAGCGAGATTCTTTCAACATAGAGCAGAGAGCACACAATAGATGGAGTGTCCTAAATCAAAATCAATAAGCAGTCAAAATGCAAATGCACATGCATGTATTTGTGTTCCGCTTTCTTAATGTGTGAATGACAAAAAGAATGCTAAATACAAATTTGAATTATCTTTTCAAAGAGACAGTACTAACAATTTTCTCTTCAAAAGACGAAAGGAACATAATGACGACACTTTGCGATTTTGAATTGAAAACTACTTTTAACACTTGAAAAAATATTAATCCAAATCAAATACAAGAGTAAGAGTGTAATCAACCATCAATAATAGTAGAATTATTTTCTTTGACTGAAAACGACACTTGCGACACTTCCAAATCAAAAGACGATGGTTTGACTAAGCTACTTCTTTGTAAGGGAGAACTGTAAATGGCGAACAATACATAAAAACATTCACAATTCTTTGTACAATGGAGGCTGAATAATGCAAAGGAAGGGAGTTTCCATAGTGGTATACTGATCACAGATAACAAAACTCATGAATAAAGCTAAAGAGAGTGAACAAAAAGCCAAGATCTAGAGGCAGAAACAGTCTTATCTGATCATCGCGCTTGTAACACAGGGAAACAGGGATGCATCTCACCTACTGCACATGGGCAGTGCGATGCATCCAGATTGCCAAGAGGAAAAGGTGCGATGGTCCAGGGACAAGACTTCAACTTGGTTTGTGGTCATAGTTTGTAGCTTAGATCAGGGATTTAGGCCGATCAAATGATAGTCAGTAAATGCAAATCACATGGGCTGATCTAATGAGGTTACTTTGGCCACCACCAGGGCAATTAGGATGTTTGCAAATCAATTGTTCAGTTTATAAAAAAAACCCAGAGATGGACTGAAGCAGCATTGATCTACTTTGCACTTGCATAGCAAATGTAGTTCAAAGGCTAGCTAGCTTAACTTCGGGCTCTATCTATAGTTTATAAAGCAAACAAATATAGACAAGCAAACAAGCAATTCGCTCCCTAGCAAAGTCGCCATTTTGTTATCAGGAAATCTAGTGTCTATTCAGAGCTGCTAGTCCCACTAAGACGGGTAGCTATCTTAGAAACAAACAAACTAAAGTTACTTTCATTTTCATTTATGATAAGTAGATAGGATAGGAGCAAAGAATACCAACCTCAATCTTCTGCTTGGTTCATATAATTGTTCCTTCTCCCCTTTGAAATATCTTTGCCACTCCTTCCTTGCTTACCCTGCTTCAAAGAGTACCTGTAAAGTCAAAGCAGCATAATACCTTCAAACTACCGAGATCTACAATCATAAACAATATAGGACCAGATATATATTGACCACACAAATGCAGATATCATCAAACATACAAGAATGTGGAAGAAAACTCGAATAGCTTTATTGATAGAAATAGTAGAAGAGAGGATTACAACCCATTGATCTGACCCAACATCATCCTCCTAGCATGAAAGCCCTTCTTCACCTCATGAAAAGCTTAGATCACCCAACACTATGATATTCCACTAGGAAACCAACAACACTTCCTTACAAGATACAAAATTCCAGCCTCTGAATCTCTGGGTGAGGGATCCATATATAGATGTTTCCAGGGGGGTGAGTCATCTTTTGGGATTTTGATTAGTGTTCACTCTCTAATAGTTCTTGGTTCCCCTTGGAGATTCATGATCTCTTACTCATCCCTGGGTGAATTTAGAGAGGCAAGTGTCACAGGAGAAATTTCTGGAAGATTCCATGATCATCCACCTTGCAAACTGTCTCTGCCATTTGTCTATTCTCACCCATCGCACCCTACAGAAGGGGTTTTTAATATGCATCACACTTTTTGCATGTGGCAGGTGAGATGCATCACACCCTTAGCACTAAGTTGTCTGTATGGTCCACTTCTGAGCAATTTTCCATGGAGAACTTCTCGGAGATGATGTAATTAACTGACCTTGTTCCTTTAGGGTGTGAAACAATACTTTTAGGGACTTAGAATCCCTTGGTTTATGGACATATATGATTGGGGTTGCAGTGCCCAAATATGTCTATAACAAGGTTTTCATAGAATCCTTTATCATACACAAATATAAACAAAAACCTTTTTTTGTTTGATTGATCACATAGGCTAAAGTTAAAGGGAAAGTAATATTTTTATTTTTTACTTTGTTTTATGTATGTGATTTATTTTATTTAAGAGTCATCTCCTTCCCACATAATACACAAATTATCACACACTCTACTCAACACCATAGGGGACCCTACATATCCCCATCAAAATAGATATTTTTTAAACATCTCCCCATTACCCGAATTTGTGCCTGGCCTCCCACCATTTAGGCTTAGAGTATGTCACACAATCACCATTACAAGATATTCCTTTATTGGTGCATATTTGCTCAGAACCCCTCCCTATCAAAGCACATTTCACACCCCATAAGGGTTCCCACATGCTACCCCTTTAGGCATCCCACATACCACTTCTGTAGAATGTCCATGAGACACCCACACAGTTAGTTGTCCTAATGCTTCCCCACAGAGGGCCCCTTTAAATATAACTATCCAAAATCATTTCGTGGTGGTAGAAAAATAAAAAAATCCCATTCTTGGGTTTTTGTAAACCTACGAGATTTGAGTAATCTAACCAATGAGAAGATTATGCATGACCAAAATTGGCCAACCATGCCCACCAAGTTCCCTTCAGACATTCCAAATTTGGAAGGGAAATGGGGAGAAAAACTAGGAAATCATGTCATGAATTTTCACCTATGGTGTTCATCTAATAGTATCATAGATGATGCTATTTGATTGTGATAATTTGAATGCACCCTTACTTGGCTAGCAAGGAGATGGTAAATTAACCAGAATTTTGCATCGCAAGGAAGCTTTAGCTCCCTAACTACAACATTATTCACATTCTTCTAGCTCCTATTTTGTTATGAATCATGCCTATAACTCATCACCCACTTCAGAAAAACACCTACTACACATATATCATATCATATCCTTGAATGGAAGAAACATCGTAGCTTGTGTAAAGAATAGTTTGAAAACAAAGTCCTCCTCGACTTATTTTTGAGATCCCTCAAATTATAAATTTGAAAAGACATGGAAATTCATCTGTGCATAATGAGGAAGAAGCCATCAGTAAAACTTAACAATTAGAGCTTATAAATACCAGGCCTAGATATATCTATTGTGTGCTTTCAAATGCCCCATGCCTGCATACTTATAAAGAGACACCAAGTGAATCAAATGTTGTTGATGGATTGATAGGGTTCATAACTCAAAGCCAACCCAACCACACCTACCTGTACCCTAGATACTCATTCAATGGACAAGTATTTGATGCTATGCAAAACACACCACCACTGCAACATACAGGATACTACCCTGGTCAACCCACGCTGATGCAGAATACAGTTAGTAGGGTTAATCAATATCAACCCCTACATAAAGGCCCATACCCTTCCCCATAGGGAAACCAATACTCATCTAAGAATACAAACACAATGTCCCATTTCCAGAATCCATATACCAATCAGGGATAAGTAAATAAATATTCTCCTATTCTTGCATAACAATAGAATCACCTACCAGCGAAAAACACTTGCAAGGGTTAATCAGTGCAACCTTCTCTCGCTTAACAACAACAATATAAGGAGAAATTAAACTCAGCTAACCCACCAAATGTTTCTAAAAAAAATCCAAAGAGAAATCCAAAGGGAGAGCCTAAACAGGGGGAAGCAAGAAACAACAACCCCCATAGGCACTGGCAAGGGAAACCCTAACCAAAATCAAAACTAGGAGTTGGCTAATAAAAACTCACAAATGAAAAACAAGAACACAATTATATGGACTAACTATTCTTCTGCAATTTGTGGAGAATACGGGCATTATACCCATCATTGTCCTCAACTCCCTGAGTTGAAAAGATACAAGACAATAGGCAACATAGAGGACAAAGACTATAGTAATGTAGAGTCCTTTCCCTCATTAGGGAGTGGTTAAAATTCAACAACAACCATCCCATCTACATCCCTCTAGAGGGAACCCCCATAGCAATTCTAATCATGACATTTCCATGACATGAGAAGACACTCTTATGCAAATGCAAATAAACGTTTTGAAACTCCCCTAGAACCTAAACCATCCACGTTGACCATGACAACACATATAGTGTCATTGAAAATCCCTCAACTACCTATAGAACCCATGCCGAAGATATTTAAAGGACGTTTATGGTGATCATGGCATAACTCAAAAATTTCTCATACCTACGACATAGTTGATGACTTGGTACAATCTGCCTCAGTTATGTCAGCATCAGAGGTCCTTCAAATATGCCCAACCGAATAGAGAGACCTACTTTTTTCTCTATGCATAATTGACCCATATGATTATCGCTTAATGGTATTTGACTTAGATAAATCTACCCCACGACTACCATCGATCGTTTCTTTTTAAATCCTAGTATCAGTCAAGAATATCACAATACATCATTGCATTTTCAATGAAGGGGAATCCACATGTATAATGTACAAATTTGTTTCACAGAAACTGATATCCCCCAAAATCAAACCTTCTGAATTCACTCTTAGATCATATGAAGAGTGCCCTCTAGCTCTCATAGTCCTATACTAAGGTGTTCTAGTACAACTAGCCAGAAAAACCATACTAATAGATATCAAAGTATGGCACAGACAATTGGACTATAATATCCTACTAGGTCGAAGTTACATGTATGAATTTTCAGTGGTTTCCTCATCTTTATACAAAGTAATAATGTTACCCATGGTGAAAGAATCATTTTAATGGACCAACTCACATATTATGAGAACAAGACAGTACCTGCACTAGATGATCTACTACCTTTCTTCTCATCTTCTCCTGAATGATCAACACTTACATTGAATTTAGCCCAAGCCAATTTAAGCCATCAACACTCCTATGGACATTCCTGTGCATGATGAGTTCATCAAACACCCCCCAAGATCAAGAACCATATTTAGATACTGACAACAATGTTATTACCGATCCTACTTTCTCACCATATGGCATCACTCAAACACCCTTGTTATTCCCTCCACTTGGTTTTGTCTTGCACCAAGTCAATGCAACTCTCTCATTGCCCAACATGGCTCTGGTGATACCATTTTGGTATATGGCCCCTTATTCCAAGTCAACAAGCTTAAGAATCACTGCAAAAGGTGTCAGTCATATTCCTCCTCAGGATAGCACACCGCAACAAGCAGTGCCTACACCGACACAAGCTAGTGCTAGAAAAAGGGATAAGGAAAAATGAAAGAAGGCCAAAGCTTCAAACACTCCCTCCTCTAAGGCTCCCCAACCTTGTGCTTTGTGTGAAATATTTGGGCACCCTAACAATATGTGCCATGAGTTAGATGAGCTCAGGGCACTTCTACATGCCCCAAAAGCACTAGCAAACCCTTCCCCCCCTGCTAGAGAAAAGAACACACCCAACCATTATAAGGAATTGTGCACATACCATGCATGCACCATATTTGCAGAACACGGCCATTAAACTCATCATTTCCCTGAAATCCCTTGATATCGAGATGTATTAGGTGTATTCACCCAGATCCATATCCCACTACTACCAATAGAGGATGGGTCTAAAAACATTTTCTATGTTGTCAGGGAAGAAGCTTCTTGCTCCTATCCTTCTTTTGGTCCCTCAACCTCTCGCCATCATTGGAGGAAATCTGGATCAGTGACACCTCTGCATACACCCACAAGCACTTTATGCAACGAACTAGATCATTTGATCAACCAACAACCCAAACTAAGGGCAATCAACAGATTGTATCCAATTAATAATGTTGCCCAAAGCACCAAACCTAGGCACATACATCACATTTGCCAAATTTCTGTAGGAAATCATCATGTGTGATACTGCCCCCATGTTTCTCAATTTCACTCTATGTTGGGATTCATTTCGTGATTCATCACTCAGAATATTGATTTAGTTGGATTAGATACCAAACCATCATATCACACCACAACACAAGGGAAGGAAGCATCTTGGTCCATATTATGTGTGTTTGAGGAAAAAAGGCCACTGACATTTCAACAAGGCCCCCATCATTACATCTCCTCTCACCATAATCAATCTAGATAAGGAAAAAAAATGAGCTAAGGTCGCCTGGACAAAAATATCACCCCTCACATGTTCCCAATGCGATAAACCCAACCACTTGGTAAATCAATGTCACGAATTGGGTAATTTTAATGACGTCTCTCCCTTGGTGGTCCAAATTCCATAAATCCATCTCTCCAATTAAGAGAAAATCACACATTTTTATTGTCACATCTTCTCTCAATTACATCATATGAGGAATTATTAGTACCTTCCACATTTTCATGCAGCAAGAGAAACATTGAGGAAAACCCACACTAGGGAGTGATGTCACGCCAATACTAAGATCCAGAGATGGCTACAAAACTGTATAGCTGAAATACATGTTATTCTTTGGTAATCAGAATGGTGTGGTTCATGTTTTAAAGTATCATCTTTCAACTTATTCTATATGAATAAATTCGGGGTTACAAAATATATCTTAGGAATGGTGATATATGGATAAAGAAAATATAATGTTTTATTTGTGCCAAAGTAAACATGTAAGCTCTTTCCTAGAATAGTTCTCCATCCTAGATTATAGATCATTATTCATTTCTTTTATTTGATAAGTAATTTTTTAATTCAATAATGTAATATTCCTTTTTCTATTCTTCCAAGTTTTTTAATGTAATTAAAGGATGGTAATGTTGGCGAGCCAACATGGCTATATGGGAAAACTATTTGATGTAAATATTTTTATTGATTTAAATTATAATGTGTTGAAGCTAAAGAGGAGAACATGCTTATATAAATCCCAATGTCTAGATGGATAGATATCATAGGGAGACAATGTGGGTCATTAGGAAGCATTTCAATTTTTCCATGACCTTAGTATGCTGACCCTTTAATGCTCTTGTTGAGTTACCAAATTCCCCAAGCAATTAATAAGAGTGGGTAAAAAGGTATTTGTTAGGTCCCTATAATACTGGTGATTACCCCATTACTATTGTAGTTGTATCCCTTATTAATATTTTTGTGCCCCTATTGTCTCCATATTGTTATTATTGTGCCCCATAGAATCCCTCTATTGTTATTTTGTGGCTTTATATTATTATTTTGTTAGGTCGGCTGGGTTATATTGTGACTCCTTAGACTCTTATATATAGAAAGGAGGTTTTGTCATTTGAATCATCAAAAAATCATTCATTTGTGTAATGTAAAGGAGGTTGCCCACTCGAATAGGCTGAATTCTAAGGCGTTGATCTATCTTTTCTATATTTTTGGGAGTTGGTTTCATAACATTTGGTATCAGAGCTTTTGGATTCTAGGGTTTCGTTGCTCCAAATAGGTCATCGTGGCATTTTCGCTATAACTTTTTTTTTGCGAAGTTTTAGAAGTGAAACAAAACCCATTTGAGATGAAATTGTACTGAACCTTGGGTCCAAATTTCAGAGCTTTTTGCGCTATATTTGCAGAGATATGATCTGAGGAATTTGGTCTTTTTGCAGACTCTTGAATTACATTCCAAACAGGTGACCTGGGGGAAATTATCATAACTTTCTCTCTGAGCATCAGATTGAAATTTTGTAAGAAGGTACAAAAATAGGATGGATTGTAGTTTCTTGTATGTATTTTTCAGAGCCAAAGGTTGTAATAGGGACATGTGGCACATCTTACAAGTTCGCTCTACTAAACTAGTCTATAATCAGGTCACTGTGGGAGATTTAGCATAACTCTTCCCTGGAGAATCGAATTGGGATCAGACTGGTGGCATTGGAAAGAGAACACAGAGGGCTACTTTAGATCACAATTTCAAAACTGGATGATCCCAAATTATAGAGATACATCAAAGAAATATCGAACTCCTACAAAGTGAAAAAAGGTGTGTAGATTTTTTAAATTTTTTTCTTAAGCTTGGTTTGAAAAATTATTTTGAAGGAATTCAAAGGGCATAATAGAGCATTATTATTGGTCACTGATGCCTCGAGGAAAGAAAATGAAAATACCTAGTAAGCAGCCTGAAGGCTCTAGCATGACTCATGAAGAAGAGGAAGAAATGCTACATGATATATCAAAATTACAAGACCAAGTGCAACAAATTTCACTCTCACAAAAGCTACTAGAAGCTAAGATAAATGGCATGGTATCTAGGATAAATGGCGTGGAAGCTAAGATTGACAATTTCAAGATAGATTTGAAGACAAATTTGACAAATTTTCTACAAGAAATACTTACTAATGGTGAAAGGGTAGCAAAGGAAACTCACGATGCGAACAAAGAAATGTTAATCATGATTTCGTAGACTCTAATGTTGGATCGAAGACCCACCATATTCCAAAAATTGATATGAGGAAGTTTGATGGCAAGGATCCTGCAGCATGGATATTACAGATGGAGCAACTTTTCGACCTCAATAATGTGCAAAACTCACAAAAGGTATGTATTACAACTTTATATTTGGAACCAAATCAGTTTGTATGGTATCAACAACTTTTCTCTCGTAAACAAATTATCACTTGGGCAATTTTTACAGAAGAATTGACAACACATTATGAGGATACAAAAAGAAACACTTTTTTTAGCCAATTTATAAGTCTCAAACAAAAGGGTTCAATAATGGAGCACATTGAGGAGTTCCAAAAATTGAACATAGGGGTAAAAAATATTCCAAACGATCATAGGATTGATGTGTTCATAGGGACTTTAAAGGATAATATCCAACATGATGTTCACCATCGGGAACCTGATTCATTAGAGAAGGCATTCAGGTTAGCAAAAAAAATGGAAATCAAAATTATGGCAACCAGGAAGCATACCACTCACAACTATAAAGGTGGAAGTTTCATTGCCCCTAGTCTTCCACAACCCATAAGGTTGACACCACAACAATTGGAAGAAAAAAGAGCAAAAGGGCTTTGTTACAGTTGTGATAGCAAATACACTAAAGGTCATAAGTGTGCCGAGAAGAAATTTTTCTACATAGATTGTGAAGAGGAAGAAGAAAAGGAGCAAGAAAGGTCAAAAGAAGAGGATATACTCCAGGAACAAAGCCTAGATAAATTGACCATATCTGTAATGCATTGGCTAGAATTACCACTCCTCAAACAATCAATATAGAAGGACAAATCAAGAAGAAAAAGGTAATAGTGTTGATTGATTCAGGAAGTACCCACAATTTTATTCATTGTAAGGTAGCAAAAGAATTGAATTGCTTCTTATATCAGCACTAGAGTGTCAAGTGATGGTTTCAAATGGAGGAACAATAAGTTGCTCTGGAAAGTTCCATAATATCAAGCTATCCATGGGAGAATATGTATTGACTAGCCCAATTCTTTCCATTCCATTGGGAGGTGTTGATGTTGTACTAGGAGTCCAATGGCTACAATCCTTGGGTACATAGCTTTTAATTTTCAAGAACTTTTCATGAAATTTTATGAGGAAGGAAAGGAAGTTGAATTAAGGGGTATTGCAGGGAAACACGGAAAGATAATGAGCTCTAACGGTATGACAAAGCTTCTAAAAAAGGAACAAAGAGGTGTAATTACACAATTATGTTCGCTAGGTGTTTCCACATCAAAATCATCTATTTCTCCATATCTCCAAAAAGTCTTGGACAATCATTCCCAGGTATTTGAGACTCCTAAAAGTATCCCACCTATTCGTGATCATGATCATGCTATTCATTTGATTCCAAGAAGTGTTCCTCCAAACATCAAGCCGTACAGATATCCCTACGCCCAAAAGAGTGAAATTGAACGTTTGGTTGCAGAAATGCTAGAGGTTGGTATAATTAAACCTAGTCAAAGTTCTTTCTCTGCTCCAATAGTATTGGTGCACTAGAAGGATGGATCATGGCGCATGTGTCTAGATTATAGGGAGCTCAACAAGCTCATATTAAAGATAAGATTCTCATTCCTATCATTGATGAATTACTGGATGAATTACATGGATCAATTTACTTCACCAACTTGGATCTTCATTCAGGATATCATCAAATCAGAATGAAGACTGAAGACATTCCAAAAATGGCATTTAGAGCTCATGAGGGTCATTATGAATTTTTGGTCATGCCTTTTGGCCTTACCAATGCACCTTCTACATTTCAA
>APFE031607537.1:0-10048 GCA_000404065.3 Pinus taeda
ATTTGTGTGACATGTCGGGTTACAACATCGATGTCACCATTTGGGGTGTGAAGTGCCATGTCGATGGACACAAACTCTTCGAACCTCATGCCTTGGAGTCCACTTGAGTCCTTGCAATCAAAGGGGGTTGTGTCGTTGAGTTCAATGGAAAGACTGTTGGAACTATTCCCCCCACTTCCCTTCTAATAAACCTATATATTGTTGAAACACGCTAGCTCCAACAATGGTTTCAAATACTGTACGGCTGCGGGTGTGGTGTAGTCGATAGGCCCAACCGCTTTACGACCTCTGCTGAAATGAGGTTCTTTTGGCTCCCACTATCAACAATGAATTGCAGCGGTGAACCCTTCACCCACATCTGTGAGTGGAAAATACGCTCCCCCTCCTCTGGATATTTGGGTTCATTCTTTTGGATCTTGGCGGTGGCAACAGTGGTGTTGGGTTCTGCATCAATGATATACTTCCCTTTTCCATTCCCCTTGTCGAGTTCTGACTCAGGGTCGGAACATGCATCTGCTTTTGAAGCCTTCAATTCGACCACTAGTGACTGTCGGTCCGACACTCACTTGTGTTGTGAGTGGGGCTCTTGTGGAACTCACACCACTTTCCTGTGTCCTTCTTCGACTTTGTGGTGTTGTTCTTTTCTTTTGGCTTTGACAGGTTGTCTTGGGTTGCCCCGTCTTGGCTTTGTCCTTGGTTCTGCGATTTGGGGAAGCCTTTCCCTTGCTTCGAAATCGAAAATCCAAAGTCTCACTTCTTTTGTTTGAACTTCTGCTCGATTTTGACAGCGTATTGGTATGTCGTTCCAAGCGAGGAGATGTTCAGGAACTCCATCTCTTCCTGAATGTATCTATGTAGGTAGCTACAGTATTTGAGTACCAAATGTAACTCAGAATCCTTGATATCCAAATGTGTGCGAAGGGTAAGAAAAATGTTTGTGAATTCTGGCACATCTTGGTCCCTTCCCTATCGCAGCGTGGTCCACTTTATGTATTTGTCCTCATAGCTTTTGACAGGGTAGTACTTCTCCTTGATGGCATCTCGGAATGAATTCTAAGTAGGTGCAGCTTAAAATAGTGAGCCTGTACTTTCATCCTTTTGCTTACAGTAGGTTTCCCACCAGTCCATGATGTGGGGGGCTACTTTGAGAAGAGTGAAAATAATATTTTCCCGACTGGAAAAATCATGAAAAGAAAAATACCCTTCTAGCAGATTTAACCATTTATCTACTGCATATGTGTCTATCTATCCCTCAAATATGGGGATTTCAAAATTAACTCATACCTTAAACGGTGTGGCGTTTCCAGAGTAGCTATTGAAAGTCGATGCATCACCTCTGGGTAGCCGCTAAAGGATCTGGGCAAAGTTGTGCATCATCGCGTTCCTTTGTCGCTCGAGGGCTTCTTTGAGAAAGATTTTGATTGGATCTCTTGCCCCCTCGTCTTTCTTTTCATCCGCCATGCGAGGCCGTCGAGATCTGCGAGGTAGGTCTTGCAAAGGTTCGACCAGTTCAAGCCCTAACTCCTTATATCCCGACCTTGTTGAGGACATGCAAAGAAAAACAGAGAAAAAGAAGACCAATATGATACCAATGATCTAGATTTAAACAAGAATGAAACAAATTACAGAAATAACCATAAATACAGATATGCAGCGAAAATAATACTTCATTTCATTAATGTAAAATACTGAAATATGCTTACAAACAGAAATGGAAATAAACTAGTTAAGGCGATGGTAGCTTATCTCTGAGAAGAGATGTGGTTGCTACATGCCTCTGAACTGTGCTACAATGAGGCTCAAAGGCCTATTTATTGTTGAGAAACACTGGAAATCCCTTAAATCCAAAAACCTAACCCTAGAAGATGAAACACCCAACTATGGGCCTCGTTTTGTGTAAGTTGGTACATCAACTTGCCAGGGTCGTACCTTCGGCACCTGATCTTCGTTTCACACATACAATAGTTCGTTAGAAAGATCTATCCAAGCAATATAACTTTGGGAAAAGAAACATTGGTCTATGGACCGATGTTGCTCCCAGATTTCCAAGAAAACGTCGTTTAGGGCCTCAAAGCAGCTCCGAAAGTTCAGGGGCCAAAAAACTGCTAGAAAATAGTAAATTGTGCTACAATTACGGAAACTGAAAAACTAAAAGAAACAGTTGTGGGGGTCCAAGTGGGATAGGTGGATGGCCACCAACATCCACCTAGATCATTCCTCCCCCTTAGGAAGCAATGCTCCCCACTGTGTTGAGTTCCTCCATCTACTGAACTTGGTCCCTAGTGAGTTGTTCTACAATATTGGATGTGACCAATAATGGTGGGAAGCATGGTCGAGGGTGGTGCACATTGAACACTTGGTGTAGGCAAAGGAATGGAGGAATTATGTGCTCCAAAGCATTATTCCCCGCAGCCTTGGTACTGGTGTAAGTACCATGTCGGAGTGGTCGAAGCTTCTGATGGGCTCTTCTAAGGCATTCTTTCTACAAATGCAACTAGACTTTGTTGCCCACCCGAAACTTGTGTGGCACCCCTATGGGTGAGGAGAGGTTGTTCCCGTGTTCTGTCATGACCGTATCCCTCTGTTTCTGCTGCTGCTACGTGGAGGAACACTTTTTTTGGATCATGGATGTGGCAACGATCTTCCCCTTACTTTGGGAGCGAACTAGACATAAAATAAATTTCCTAGTCTGTGAGATGAGCTTGCTGCCTTTCTTAGCAACGATCAAAGAGGTGGAGGCAAGTGGGGCTACCTCTGGTATCCTGTATAATGAATTACCCAAAGAAATAATAACAGCGCGAGGCCTTGACTCATACATAGCATGTCGCCTCCACAAGTATGGTTGGCCTAATAATACATCACAAACATCCAGAGGTCTAACATCACACAATACCTCATCTGTGAAGGGCTTGATGCTGTAGGGAAGGCAACACTGCTGGCGAACTCGAAGGTCTCATCCTTGGTGAAGCCACCCGAAACTGTATGGATACAGGTGTGGTGTAGTCCGTAGGCCCAACCGCTTTACGAACTCTGGTGAAATGAGGTTCTTTTGGCTCTCACAGTCAACAATGAATTGAAGCGGTGAACCCTTCACCCACATCTGTGAGTGGAAAAGACGCTCCCCCTCCTCTGGATATTCAGGATCATTCTTCTGGATCTTGGCAGTGGCAATAGTGGCATTGGACTTCGTATCGATGATCTGCTTCCCTTTTCCATTCCCCTTGTCGGGTTCTGACTTAGGGTTGGCACATGCATCTGCTTCTGAAGCCTTCAACTCAACCACCAGTGACTGCTTAGTCTGACACTCACTTTTGTTGTGAGTGGGGCTCTTGTGGAACTCACACCACTTTCTTGTGTCCTTCTTTGACTTCGTAGTGTTGTTCTTTTCTTGTGGCTTCAACGGGTTGTCTTGGGTTTCCCCGTCTTGGCTTGGTCCTTGATTCTGCAATTTGGGGAAGCCTTTTCCTCACTTCGAATTCGTAGATCCAAAGTCTCGCTTCCCTTGTTTGGACTTTTGCTCGATTTTGATAGCGTATCGGTAAGCCATGCCGAGCGAGGAGATGTTCAAGAACTCCATCTCTTCCTGAATGTATCTATGTAGGCAGCCACGGTATTTGAGTACCAAATGCAGCTCAGAATCCTTGATACCCAACTGTGTGCGAAGGGTGTAAAAAATGTTTGTGAATTCTGGCACATCTTGGTCCCTTCCCTGTTGCAGCGTGGTCCACTTTATGTATTCGTCCTCATAGCTTTTGACAGGGTAGTAGTGCTCCTTGATAGCATCACATAATGAATTCCAATTAGGTACAGCTGAAAATAGTGAGTCTGTACATTCATCCTTCTACTCGCAGTAGGTTTCCCACAAGTCCTTGATATGGCGGGTTGCTTTGAGAAGGGCGAAAATAGTCTTTTCCCAACTAGAAAAATCATGAACAAAAAAATACCCTTTTAGCACATTTAACCATTTATATACAACATCTGCATCTATTTGTCCCTTGAATATGGGGATTTAAAAATTAACTTGTACCTTAAATGGTGTGGCATTTCCAGAGTAGTTGTTGGAAGCCGATGTGTCGCCTCTGGGTAGCCGCTGAAGGATCTGGGAAAAGGTGTCTATCATCGTGTTCCTTTGTCGCTCAAGGGCTTCTTCGAGCAAGATTTTGATAGGATCTCTTGCCCCCTCACCTTTCTTTTCATCCGCCATGGGAGGGCATCGATATTTGCAAGGCTGGTCTTGCAAAGGTTTGACCATTTCAAGCCCTAACTCCTTATATGTTGACCTCGTTGGGGACATGCAAAGAAAAATAAAGAAAAAGCAGACCGCTCTAATACCAATGATCCGGATTTAAATAGGAACTCAACAAATTACAGAAATAATCATAAATACATATAGCAGTGGAAATAATACTTCATTTCATTAATGTAAAATACTGAAATATGCTTACAAACATAAATGGAAATAAACCAGCTAGGGCAATGGTAGCTTATCTCTGAGAAGAGATGTGGCGGCTACATGCCTATGAATTGTGTTACACTGAGGCTTAAAGGCCTATTTATTGTTGAGAAACAATGGAAAACCCTTAACATCCAAAAACCTAACCCTAGAAGATGAAACGCAAAACTGTGGACCCCGTTTTGGGTAAGTTGGTACATCAACTTCCCGTGGTCGTACTTTGGCACCCGATCTTCGTTTGACATATACAATAGCTCGTTAGAAAGAGCTATCCCAGCACTACAACCATGGGAAGAGAAACATCGGTCCATGGACCCATGTTGCTCCCAAATTTTCCAAAAAACGTCATTTAGGGCCTGAAAACAGCTTGGGAAGTTCAAGACCTTAAAAACTGCTAAACGTAGTAAATTGTGCTACAATTACGGAAACTGAAAAAATGAAAGAGACAGATGTGGAGGTCCAAGTGGGATAGGTTGGTGGCCACTAACATTCACCTGGATCACTTGCAAACCCAGTTTTAGGTGGTCTGTGCACTCCGCTACAAACTCTTTTAGACCTCTACGCACTCAGTTGCGAAGCTTGCCAAAAAATACAAACTTATAGATATATAGACTCAATTCGCTTATGATCTTCTCATCCCATTATTCATATTCAACAAAGTATTACATCTTCTTTATATATACTTCCTCACTACATGACCATGATCCACATATCATGGACCGACAAAACAAGGGACTAATATTTGAAACCCGTTACAAAATAAGGGACTTTTGACCCACCCCAAAGCCCCTAAACAATGTGTGATGAATAGAACTTTGCTTGCTCCACGCGCTCCACTCCTCAAAATGTGGAGTCTTTGACCCAAAACTTGGACCAAGTTGGGTTGTGCCCAACAGCCTCCAACACTCACCCATGACTCGTCCTGAGTTACTCAGATGTGGTTCCTTTGATTTTCACTACAATTCCATTGTAGACTGCATTATACTAGTAGATTGTCTATGCCATTTGTTTCTCTTGTTTGCACACCTCCTCTAGCAATGCCTTTATGGTTGGGCCAACAACCTTCTGTAGTATTTCTACCTCCCTTTTCTTTAGATCTTTGAGCCTTTCATCCACCGCCTGAGATATTTTGAGAGCGTAAACCTGCCATGATTGATTCCTCGCTTGTAAAATTTTCTCCTTCTTCTAAATACCATTTATCTGCTTTTGGAGGTTCTTCCCTTCAATAATGCTGGCAAGTTTTTGTAAGACTGGTAGGGTCTTTATAGTTGCCAAGATCTCGTCACGTTGCTTCTTCTTCACCTGTAATTCTTCCTTGATATTTTTGATATTTGAATCCTTCTGCAATGAGATCCAAATCTGCATCGTGTCATGCAAATATTTCCCACAGTCCACCACTGTGTTGAAGATGTCTTTCAATGTTGTCTTTAAGTCTTTCTACCTCTGCTCCCGCACTTTTGGTGGTGTGGTTGGCTGCAACCTTATTTGTAGCTCTGATATCTGTACTCCATACTCAAATTTTATCTTCGCCAGTGTATTCTTCGATTCCTTGATCGCGAGGGCAAGCTTCGTGACCTTCTATGTTGGTGGTTCCACCTCACCGACCTTCACATCTGAGACTTTGTTGCAATTATCTTCGATGGATTTTTCCAACTGTTCTTGTCGTTGATATACTTCGTCTATTTTCTTAGCCACCTACTACAGCTGCTTCTTCATTGCATCTTTCTCCTTTTACATCTTCATAGTTGTCGTTGAGGTTCACTGTTCTTGCTCCTACAGCTCGGTTGTTAAAATTTGATGGAATTCGTGTAGTCTTCCATGCTTTGGCTCATTCTTTGTCCTTTGGTGAGTATCAATGAAGTGCCCCAGCTGGTATCTACAAAATTCTAACGTTGAATTGTGTTTCTATCCTTTGCTCTACCTGCAATGGCCAAGTTATTTGTTCTGGTTGTTTTGCTACTTGTGGCAATGCCTTTAGCTCTCTAATACCCTATTGTACCTTATCCAATCTCATTCTATATTGATTATCATTTCTATCCCAGGTCTCCAATGTGATCTCTTGGACCTTCTCTCTGATCTCGTTGATGTCCCCATCATTAAGGACAAGCACTTCTGCACCCTAGGAATTATCCTCTTTCTGCTTTTTCCTCTTGCCTGTCGCAGTTGTTGTGTCTCTCGTTTTGACAATAAAAGGTAACTCCTCTGATACTCCTGCATCATTGAGGGGTTCCTCATGCTTCTTCTCTATTTCCTTTGTTTCTATCTCTGCATCATTTCCACTTGTACCTTCATCCTGTGGTGTACTCTTCTTTGTTCCAACTACCCCACCGGGTGGAGTCATCCATTCTTCTAGCCATTTTTGTACTACGACGAGAAAATCATCTTCAATTACTAAGTATGGCAATGGGTGCTATGTACTAGTTGAGTCCTTCATTGCCTTGACATAGGCTTTGTGGAAGTCCACTTTGAAGTTTGCAATGTTACAATACTGCTTATATAAACTAGGTGATAGCCTTTGACGCTGACTCACCACCATGTGTATATCCATTTCCATCACCACAAAGAAAATCATATTCTTTGTTGCACGAGTCAGCTCTTTAGTAAACTAGAGGGAAGAATACCTCGCTACTTCATAAACATCCACCTCAACATATGGAAATTGCAAGTCTTCTGGTTCTTTCCACCTATTAGGGTGATGAGTATTATCAGCGCAACGTAATGGAAGGTCTTCCCCTCTTCATGTGCTTCTCTGCAATATGTCAAAAATTCCTTGCAAAGATAGGCAACCCAGTTAAATTGGACCCTTGCACTGCACTGTGCAACCAAAGATACTATAGTTGTAGGCACCACATTGGCCCTGCACTTACTCATTATATTACCTACCAAGATGTGTGTAGTGGCCAATCTAGGGTGCTAGATTAGAATAGATTTAATATTAACCAAGGTAGGTAAACTTAGAGGCACGTGTCTAAAGTCTATAGACATAAAAGGATCCCTAACTAAGTGTCTACTATGACAGGCTACAACACTCCTTTACAGGAGGTTTAAATATGTTTCCTCTCACCTTAACACTCAGATCACCTAATTTATCTAACTGTCCTAAAGATACAGTGTATTGCTAGACTGAGTTTTCAATCCTCTTACAGGGATATTATACACAAAAGCTCTTTCCAGCTAACACACTAAGAATTCATGAAAATCAAAAGCACACTGAAATTTTAAATGCATGAAAACAGAGTCCACATAGATGCTTTGAAATCTAATGATCGATCAAATCTTTTACAAGATATTGTTCAATGATATAGCAATCAAATCTTCAAGCTATCACCATGAATATCATTTGCAAGAGTTTCTAATCAAATCGATAAACTCATATACAAGGAAATAACATTAAACACTATGCACACTATTCAAATTAACAGTATACCAATCTCCACGTAGGGCTCATCCATGCTTCAATGGAACACTTAAGAAACTTCAAGCGATGAGAATGTTAACGCATAAGCACTGTTGGAGTAAAACGGTGACTGTAATTAAGTTCTGAAGATTGAAATCACATGCAAGAGTAATGTTTTGGAACAATACACAGAGATAATAATCATTCTGGAAACAATACAATACGCAGTCTTTATTTGCTTGTCTCCTATATAAATCGAATGTACATACATTATGCAGATGTTTTTGCTTTTACAAAAGAGTGATTTTTTTCCTTTCTAATCTAAACCGATTTCCAAAAGCAAAACGAAATCAGTTTGGGAAACTATGGCTTTTTGTTGCCTTTATAACCAAAAAGGCTGGGTTTGACCAGCATTGACCGCATATCCATGAGCTTCTGATTTGCTGTTGAATCGATTTTTCACCATGCATGTACATTCCAGATCACGTTCCTATCCATTGTTTTGACTTGCCTGCCATGCCACGTGTCACATCGTAAACCATTTATAGGAAGTCATGACATCCTGTAATTTTTGTTGAAAATTCCTAATTTTTAACATAAAAATTCACAAATTAAATTGAATGTAAATTAAAAACTATAATGCTATTAATTAACCAATTTCGATGGATATGAGGGGTTTATGGGAGAAAAATATAGACAAATGATGGATTTCTAGAAGAAAATGATGGCAATGAAATGGTACCAACATCTCCCCCAAGCTCAATAATTTAGCATGTCCTCATGCTAATCCTGATGTGATTCCTTTATACTCTGTTCCTGGTTGTGCCTATGCTGCTTGTAACAATGCATCTATATTCTTCTGAGCTTGGGCATCCTTCTGAATGTGGAGCTCATGTTTCAAATTCTTGTATTTCTCTTTGAGAGCTTTCTTTTGAGTATACCATTTAGTTGCCCACTTGCAAATGTTGGTTTGTTCGGCCTTGAGTTCTTTGATTTGATCCTTTAGCTTCTCATTTTTCTGCTGAGTCTTCTTACTCCGAGCTCTCAACATTTCATTCTCCTTCTTGATGACCTTCTCTAGCATGTTGGCCTCCATCAATTCTTCTTTTAGCTTTTCAATTTGTTTTTCTAACCTCCTTTGTTTCTTGTTTGCAGGTGGTGACTCTTTCCCTTGCCTTTTGTTACTTTCAACTTCCATTTCGGCTTCTGGTCCAGGCTGTGAATGAGCACTGCTCTCAATGTCCATCAGTGCATGTGCATTTGACTTTGGTTGATCTTCTTGTGTTTGGGTCTTTTGTATTCTCCTTGATCTTCTTGTATATGTAGTGAAAATCTTGTCTTCCTCAATTTTTTGGGCAACTTGTTGCCTCATCTTTCTCGTCCTTACACTACTGCTGTGCGGAGGGACGTTGCTTGACTTGCGCACAGGGATTTCCTCATCAATGTCAAGCATAAATCCTTAGTGCTCTTGTTGTTCCTGTTCATCTTCTCCATCTTTGATTTGATTAGCCACCATAAATTCCTTCCATGTTTTTCCCCTCCTCTACACTTCAAATTCAATTATAATTTTAATTAACCCAAAATGATACAAGCTTTTATCCTCATTACCCTTTTGCTTTTGAATAGTTTTTGACATCTTAGTCAAACTCTGTAAGAGGAAGTAGGGTAGACTAATGGTGCATTGCCCTTTTAAGTGCAACGGGAGTTTGATGTGGTATAGATAGACTATGTTGTAATGACCCTCACACGTAACAAATTTCTGAATAATATACACCATTTCATCCCATGGGTGCATCAGCCAGCTTCTAGGGACACCCTTTTTCCAGTTAACAGAGGAAACCCTCGACCTAGACATGAATTGGGTCCATGATTTTTCCTTGAATTTTTTTGTTTTGAAATATTTTTCTCCTTCTGGGCTGATTCCCAAGGTTTGTGCTATGGTGTGCTCTGAAATCCTAAAAGAGAAGTTGCCTATCAATGCTTTCTCTCCATTAAATGTAAATTCAAACTACTTAGTTACTTCTTCATTGTTCCCATTAAACTTCTCCAGGAAGGGTAGCCATTGCTTTTCCCTTAAAATTGTAATACAGTCATCGTGATACTGGGAACTATCAAATGTATTAGGCTCTGCTCTATTAGTCATTTTGACAAAGAAACTCTTGTTCTAACCCTCTTCGTTTATGCTTAATAATTCAACA
>APFE031607539.1:0-17535 GCA_000404065.3 Pinus taeda
ACCATTTTTGACTCTTAATATCTTCGCTCTCCGCAACCACAAACACGACCAACACTATAGACAATAGTAGGCAGGCATAGTGGAATGTTTTGTTGTGGTCCTGCGCCTCTCTTTAGTTCATGAGGAACTCTCCACAGAGCTAGCATGCCTAGTTAAACTATACGCCCTTCACACACTGGGCCGCTAAGGCTACTATTGGTGTCAACACTTCATCTGTTCAACACTTTTGCATAATAATGCGATTTTTTACCACGGGGTTAGCTATACTTGTGATGGCATAGTTGCATGGCTTCCTAGCGAGTTTGGACCTGTCCTTCATTGCTTTAGCAAGGTCACGCTTGCATAGATTTCCGCCAAATGCCATGGCTGGATTTTCTCCCGAGTACAGAAGTCGAGTGATCCTATGGTTCAGCATGTTAGTGATGAGTATCAGCTCTTCTAGCCAAAGATACCCATCGTGCGCCAAGCACAGCAACTGCTTGATTATGACCATGTCTATGGGTGTGTGGTTATAATGCGTTAGCCATAGCATGTTTAATAGACCCGCCTTATCCACCCCTTTTACCCACTTCCTTGGCTTCAGCGCAGTCACACTAGAGCCTTTGTGGAAGACGTGATGCATGAGTTGGTCTGTTGCTAAATGGGGAAAGAGTTCTACATCATCCAAATCCCAGTCCTCCAATTTTAACTGGGGGATGCGCCCCAGGCGTGATCCTTCAAAGACAATTTGGTCTGGGAGTAAGGGTGTGTGTAGTGTGACTTTACTTTCATCAATATCCTTCAGAACCTTCGCCTTGCCTCTTCGTAGAGGAATGTACTTGGGTAGTTTAGAAATGGGGTTAGACCCCTCCACATCAATGTCCTCCACCTCCTCCATGTCAATATCATCCATTCCCACATGGAGTTCTTCAACCTTGACTTCAGGCTCTAGATCAATCACCTTACCCTTTACCAGTGCAGTGGGCTTTCCTATTTGTGGGTGCCTTCTAGGTGATACGTGCAACAAGATGTTGCACTTTCTTCTTATCCTTCTTTGATTTTGGACCCTCCCGAGTCAGCGTAGGCCTCGGCCTAGGTGTCCTAGGGATTTAGGAACTTTTGCTAGTACTTCTACACTTCCAACCTTTGGGGCAACTCCCTCAGCTACCATTACGACAACTGAGGAAGTTCCTTCAGCTGCCATTGCTTCTCTTGCACTCAGGGTTTCTGCGGGTGCTGAAATTATGCTAGACAACAACACCTGTGTGTCTGTTGGAAACTTCTCAAAGATTTAATTCGTTATCAGGGCTTCAAAGAGCTCAGGGTTCGTACACACCTGAGAGCCAAATACCTTAATTCTCAAAATTCCAAGTGTTTTTCGCTCAGCAGCCATCTGTACTTTATAGGCATTTTCAAATTCAAAACCAACTGTTTCCCCCATAACGCGTTCATAAATGTTGGATTGGTAGTAGATATTTACAGATATTGTCCTTAAATTTTGACTTAAATGCCACCCCGCTCCATTTTTCGATTTTCAGACTGTCAAATCATGAACAATGACCATAACAGTCACCTTCAGTTGCCCCACGTGGTCCCTTCTCAGGTAACGCAGCTCCTTGCATGTGTTTGCTGACACTGTTACATTCCTTCATTCCACATAGTTCCCTAATCGCGCAACTCCCCAACCTGGGCAGTGTAGTTTATAATCCTGCACCTCCTTTCAGTTGCATGGAGCACTAAGACTATGCTTCCATCATGTAGTCATCTAGATGGATCACCGGTGTATGGCTTCAATCAACTGCCATTCACCCATCCTAGGAATGGTTCTCTGTTCAATTTTACCAACTAAACTACTCCACCATTGGTAATCTCCTTGGTGACATAGGGCCCAAACCAATGCATCCTAAATTTCCCTGGAAATTTATCAAACTTAATGTCATATAACAAAACCAAATCATTCACCTTGAAGGTGTGTAGTTTGATGATCCGACCATGCCATCCCTTTTCACTCTCCTTTTGTACCTATTGATCAAATCCATCTAGAAATATATCTTCTTCAAGCTTTGTTAGCTGCGCGAGCCTTTCTTCCAGGGCTCCTCAATCCACCAGTCCTATGAATGTCGCTATGCGCAGACTAGGTATAATGTCCTCCATTGACATCATAGCTTCCATGCCATAAACCAGAATGAATGATGTTTGACCAGTAAACTTCTTGCAAGTTGTTCTATAAGGCCATAGCACCGTGGGTACGTGCACATCCCAGTCGTTTCTTTGAGCATTTCAATCCTTCATGAGTGCACTCTCCAATATTTTATTAAACACTTCCACCATCCTGTTAGCCTGCGGATGATAGGGTGTGCTCTTCTGATGGTACACCTGAAACTCCATTGTTACGTTGATCGTCTCATTGAGAAAATGGGTATCGTGATCACTGATTAGAATTTTGGACAACTAAATCTTGTCAGTATGTACTCAAAGATAAATTTTACAATTGTCACACTTGTATAGTCTTTCACAAGATGCGCCTCCACCCATCTGGTTAAATATTCAGTCGTGGTGATGATGTACCGCACACTCGTCTTCTTTCCTAGAAACTGACTTGGCCCTACAAAGTCAATCACCCACTTTTCAAAGGGTTGTAGTGATACCTGTGGATTTAGCAGTAGCTCATCCCTGTGCGAGGGCCTACCTATCCTTTGGCAAGCATCGCATGCCCTACAATATGGTTTTGAATCCTTGTGCAAGGTTGGCCACCATAACCCAACACGTAGAATCTTCTGCACTATTGTTTTTCCTGTGTAATGACCTCTCGCGGCTTCGTCATGAGCCTTAGCAAGGATGTTGTTTCGTTCAAACTCTAGCACATAACGTCGCAATATTTTATCTGACCCCATTTTTTACAAGTGCCTTGCAATGATAGAAAATTCAGCCATGCGCACCACTAGTTCCTTCTTCTCTTGGCTTGTATATCCTTCCGGAGTTGTGCATGTCATTAGGAAGTGTATAATATCTTCAAAGTGAATGTCTGTGATGTGCACTACAAAGAGCAATGCGTCGGGTAGCCCTTCCTCCAAATTAGCAGGTTCCTCTCTAGTTTCGATGCATGACAGATGATCTGTTCCAACATTCAAAAGTCCTAGTTTCATAATAAGTTCAAAATCATACACCTGGAGCAACAACAGTTGCCTACATATCTTTCCCCCAACACAAACTTGTTGACCAGGTATTTCAATGCAGAATGGTCTGTATACATCTTAAAGTGTCCGCCCAACAAATAGTGCCTAAACTTCTAGAGTGCGTACATGGTAGCTAAACCTTCGCACTCTATGGTGGAATAATTTTTCTCTGCTTTGGAAAGCTTCCTAGAAAATGCTATAGGATGATCCAAGTCCCCTTCACCATCCTATATCAGTATTGCTCCTAGAGCAATAAATGACACATCCACATGCACATGAAATTTCTTCTTCTAATTTGGGATGACAAGGATCGACGTGGTGACCATCTTCTCCTTCATCACATCCAAGCTCTTCTAGCATTCTTCATTCCAACAGAATGTAATATCCTTTCTTAACAATTTTTCCATTGATGTGGTAATCTAGGCATAGCTCTTGATGAATTTATTGTAGTGTCCTGTATGCCTGAGTGTTGCACGCAACTATTTCACACTCCTTGGTGCCTCCAAGTTGTTTATGATCACGATCTTAACTGGCTCTACCATCAAGCCTTGTTTACATACCACATGGCCCAACAAGATCCCAAAAGGTACGCAAAACAAACATTTCTTCAGATTAAGCACAATCTGGTATCTCCAGCATGTATCTAGCATTAAGCGCAAACTTGCCATATGGTGCTTCACTAGTTTGAACATTGTCCAATCATCGAAGTATAATTCCATAAATTTATGAATAAAATCCTTGAACTCCACGATGAATACGCGGGAAAAGATTGTCGGTGTGTTCTTTAGACCAAAAGGCATCACCGTATACTGGAAGCATCCACATTTGGTCACGAAGGTTGTCTTACTTCTATCCTCCAGCGCGATCTTGATACGATGGTACCCAAAGAACCCATCAATGAATGGATATGCTTCTTGGCCACCAACATTCTCAAAGACCTCATTGGTGAACGGGTTTGGGAAGGGATCATGCATGTAGGCATCGTTCAACTTCCTGAGGTCTATGCATATCCTTATTTCTTCCCTCTACATCATTTCCTGAACCACTATTGGGATTACCCGATCAGATTCTTCCATCAGTTCAATAATACCCACCGCAAGCATCTTATCTAAATCAACGCAAACCCTTTCCTTGTACTTCATGTTGAGGTGGTATGGTCTTTGTTTCACAGGTTTCACATCTAGCTTTAGGGTGATCTTCATGACACCTGGGTCTCCTATTATCACTTTCATATCGAAAAACTTCATGGGGAATAAGTCTTGATATTCGCGGAGCAGTTCAACAACCTTATCTACTATCGCGTCATCCTAATAGTCCCCAATCTTTGCAAACTTCAGTTCTGCCTCCATGCCAATGTTCACCTGCCTGGTCATGAATGGATCAATTATGTCTGGGTTCTCTAGCTGTGGTCTTTCAACTCCATGGTGACCTTCAGTCTTCAAGATATTAATCTTTCTTGGGTCTTCGTCTTCTTCTCCAGATGTTACATTGTAACACTCCAGTGTATGGCTCAACTAGGTAGTCCAATTAGGTTGAATCAGATCTAGAGGATCCTACGGTTCCTAAAGATGGATGTCTTAATCTCCTGCAATGATTCATTGGTGGATTCAAAATCCATCCTCAAAACTAAATTTCATCAGAAATCCTTACGCAAAACATCCCATTCTTCAGTGCAATGACGGAGTTCTATCTCCAAGTACCAATTCATTAGTATAACCTCCAAGTTATGACAAAATAGATGGATCCACTCTAGTTGAGGCTTCGCTCCATATGCTTCAGTCCATTTGGCCAAATGATCGCGCAGATCATTCCCCTCATCATACTTTTCTATTATTTGTACCTTCAAGTGGCCAAAGCATATCTTCATCATCCTTCTATATTCGTACCAATCCTCGAAGCTATCCTTGTGTGTACCCCACCATCTTGCAGGTGTAGCACAAAACGCCCAATCTAATGCCTAGAAGCGATGCTTCTTGGGAACTTCCCTTTCGAATGCATACAAAAAGAAATCAACGTCAGTTAACCCATCATAGTGAGGAAAATTTCTTACCTCTGATGATACACAGTGCAACGACTTGGTCATCATATTACATCGCAATGTAGATACTTCATGCAGCTGGTTCTTCCAGTGCTCTAGTTCTTCATCTGAATCTAATGTGAAAGAGATCTCGCAGTCCCATGCAATACATTTGTCTAATGTTGGATTCACCAAATCCTAGTCTCATGCTATTATTCGATAAATCTAGTCCGAAACATCATCACTTTCATAATTGCAGATCGGTTTTGTATAGTGCGGTCCTTCTGCAGGATCTGGTGGCACCAATATGTAGAGTAATTTCTTCTCAAATATCATATTTCTCTTCTTTAGGTTGATTACCCCATTCATGTCAGTGGCCTAATCGATCCCAAGGAGCATGGGGTAGGGATTGATGCCATCCAAAATCTCTATTAATTCAAAATCTGCCAATGCGCTCGTGCCTTCGATGTCAACTGTTACCCCTTATAACCTTCCCATTGGGATGATTTTTTGTTGATTCACCATCCTTAGCTAGATCAGAGACCATTGGAACACATGTCTCCCCATTCTTTCCCATGTTTGTTTCGGCAAAACATTCACATCGGATTCCAGATCCAAGATATCCTGGTCCATTTCATATTCCCCTATCTGCATGGTGAGTCTCATCTCATGTCCCGTCCTTGCCTTATGCTTACTAAGCTTTCTGACTACACATAGTTCTCCAGTGGCACTGTCCTTGTCAGCACATTGATTGATTAGTTCCTGTAGTCCCTTCACAACATTACTATCATGGAGTAGATTCATGCAAGTCTCCAAGAACGTGGTAATCGTGGATGGGTCCATTTATTCAACCAGTTTCTCTTGACTTGGAGGCCTCAGCGAAACCTTTTTTTGCTTCCATAAATTTTTCTTTTGTACATTCTAGATCAAACCCGATCTCCTTTTCCAGTGCTTTACGAACCCACTCACCCTTTGCAGGCTTCTTCTTCCCCTTATCCTCACTAGTCGTCATTCCACTCCATAGCATAATGCTTACCTTAGGGTCTTCCTTGCGAGGCTCATCCCTCATTATTTATAGGTTCTGAGTTGGTTGCACCCCCTTTTCGCGAATCTTAGCCAATAATATAGGGCAATCCTCAGTCACATGGTCAAACTTAGTACAATAGAGGCATGATAATTGCATTAGGTTCAGGAAATCTCTCACATAGTGTCCTGGTCCCCCACAATTGTAACAAATAAGATGCCCTCGACCTCTACCAGGTCCTCCTCCATCTTGGCCTCAGTTTTTCCCTTGATACTCACCTCATGCTCCTCCAACGCCTTGTTCTGAAGGCCGCGTTTCTGCCTGCACCCGATATGTAGGTGTCTTGTCCATCATTAATTCATAACTACGACAATTGTGCTCGTCATGACCTACTAATTGAAAGAAATTGCAGAAGAGATGTATTGGTGTTTTTAGGAATTTCTATAGCAAATGACAATTGTCAATCACATGTTTCCCAGTTATCTGGCATATAGCACACGATAGGGCGGGCCCTTTACTTGGCCTTGCTGCAACCTCCAGCCTTAGAACCATTGGTCCCCCTACTGCAACATAGTTCACAAACATTGGACAATGATCCTTGTCATGCCCCTGACCTTTGCATTTTAGGCACTAGACTTCTTCACGTGCCTCTAGCCGAGTTGTTCTGTCTTTCTTTAGACTTTGCATTTCGAGGAAAAGGTTTTGCAACTGTGCATGAATCTACTGAACCCGCAGATTGGCATCTTGCATTGGTGTCTCATGAAGTCTCATTGCAATTTCCAGAGCTTTTGCCTGGGTCCCAAACTTTTGTTGTGATAGTGCAACCCTTAGGTGGGGCAGGAGCGAGGCCACAAATCATTTGCAATGATGCCCATCAGTTAGGTTCATGTTGGCTTCATGGACCATACACTTCAATCTGGCTTCATGGATCATACACTTCAATCTCTGATCCAAATCCTAGGGCATCTCCCCAAGCTTCATCATGATCTCCTTGAATCCCATGATGGATTGCATTTGAGACTTAGGTCTACTAAATTTCATTTTTAGCTCAATCTAGATATCAACCAATGCGGTCGTTGGGTTATCAGTACTGCACTTGATGTACCATGTTAGTGCGTAGTCCTAAAAAGCACTAAACAACGTTTCTTTCTTCATTTCATCATCCGTGATACCTTGAGCTTCCCATACAACATTCATGACAAACCAAAATTGGTTTGGATCTTCATTTCCTATGCCCTTAAATACAGGTAGCTTTACGGAGCCGCCATGTTGAACAGTGGTGGATGTGGTGATGGTGTGGGTGATGGGCTGAGTGGTGGAGGTGAGGATGGAGGTGGTGGGGATGGATGGGGTGAGGATGGAGGCGATGTACGTATTCACGGGAACCCTTGTCGTATCAACTGAATAGTTCTCAGTGAAGATGCTTATGTTTCTCCTTTGTCATCACTCAAAGGAGGCTCAATCAACAGGCTATACTCAGGACCTTTTCTTCCTCCGTCCTTGAAAGACCTTCCACTTCGCATAGCTCCAAACATCAAGGTAACTGCATGACTCGCTTTTCACACAAGAGCATCTTAATCCAAGTATTTAATTATTTCAAATACTTACCTCGCGACCCCTTGAAGAAGCGACGCTCTGCTTCACCGTAGCTGACCGAAGTATCAACCACGAACTCTATCACAAACCCTCCTATGATATGATTGAGCCAATTCTCAATAGCACACATGATCTTATCTTCAGAAGCTTCCAATCTCCGCACTAATGATGGGGTCCAGACAATTAGATTGTCAAGCCTCCACCTTCCCTAGCCGTCTGCCAACTTCGCGATCCACTCTTATAATTCAACCGGGAAAGAACAGAAGAAGATTTCATGAATTTCTATGTACATATATCTATCCAACCACTATTCCATTGTCAATTACAGATTCTTATTTTCTTGCACCGTGAATTCGCGGATGTTTCTATCCAATCAGTCTTCAATCTCTTTCTTAGTTGGATTCCAATGATGCGACATCACAAATCTCGTTAGGCAGATCACGGTCCCAACAACAGAACCATTTGTTGGCTTGATGGGCCCTGACCTAATTTCAACATTTGTCAACCAAGAAAATCCATACGCTACTGGCCCTTTTGGCATCAATCCGCAGAGTGCGTACTGAAGTGTCACTCGAAGCAGTATGGGGGGATACATGAACTAGGTTTTCACATCCTCAAATGGTTGTGATGTCAATTTTATACCTTAACTCTTCCTTTCCATAGATCGATAAGACTTTAAGGCTTATCAATGTATTTCTCTATTAGTCTTTCAGAACCTTGGCGAAGGTATGTGATCGTCCTTCGCGTAACCCTAAGAAGTGGTCTTAGCACTTACACACCTCCGTAACTACTTTGTTGTATAGTTCTCCAAATTATCTTAAGTGGTCGCCAATTCTATCATGCAATTTAGATTATATTTACGTAAACATATATTTCTACTTGCGTTCATATAACAGAGGAAAACATATAGGTTCGCGCATCAATTTAGTAGTAAAACATAAACCTAGTGCTTAACATAACATAATCACATGCAACTAACATAAGTAAAATACACAACAATTTCAGAATACTCTTCTTTATTGATGATTCAGATGTTTAGTACCGACTCTGACTACCCTGCGCACACAGCTACAGGGGTCTCTACACTCAGCTGTGGACATCTACCCTAGGCCTCAACGCACTCAATTGCAGAGCCTTCTTCCTATGCTAATACTCTCGCTCTTAGCCCCTTTACAGACTCATCAATGACTCAACTTAATTGAACTCCGCCAAAAAATTGACTTAGACTCCTCTTAAGACATCCTTTTTATACAATACCATGCTCCGCGGACCAAGGGCGGACCTCATCAAGCTGACACAACCTATCTATACTAAGGGCAGAAACCCTTTTTTACTCTTGATATCTTTGCACTCCGCGACCACAAACTATGGAGACTTTACATTTCTTTATACAAAATTTGGGCCTTGTGCCCCAAAACTTGGGTTTTTAACCCCAAAATTGACCCTAGGGGACCTGTTCCCAACACCAGGTTATATCTTCATTCAAGATATCATCAAATTAGAATGAAGACTAAAGACATTCCAAAAACAACATTTAGAAATCATGAGGGTCATTATGAATTTTTGTTCATGCATTTTGGCCTTACTAATGCACCTTCCACATTTCAAGGTTTGATGAATTCCATTTTCAAACCCTTCAAAAATTTGTGAAAGTATTTTTTGATGATATACTAATCTACAAGAAGTCTTGGTAGGATCATGTTCAACATGTTGATAGGGTGCTCAAACTATTGGAGGACAAACAATTATATTCAAAAGCCTCCAAATGTTTATTTGGAGTATAAGAGGTGGAATATTTGTGTCATATTATATCTCAAGAGGGTGTTAAGGTATAACCTAACAAAATTAAAAGCATTAAGGAATGGAAAATCCCCACAACTATAAAACATTTTCAAGGATTTCTCTAGTTGACAGGGTACTATCGCAAGTTTGTTAAGAATTATGGGAGAATAATAGCACCTCTAAGAACATTACTAAAGAAAGATGCATTTTCTTGGACTCTAGAAGCAACTAAGGAATTTTGACATCTTAAAGAGGGAATGTGCCAAGCATCAGTCTTAGCTACACTAGACTTCACAAAAACCTTTATTATGGAATGTGATCCCTTAAGAAATGGAATTGGCATTGTTTTAATGCAAGAAGGAAGACCCATTTATTTTGAAATTCATCCAACCAAAGGAAAGTATTTACACAAACCTATTTATGAGAAGGAAATGTTGGGAATACTACATGCACTAAAGCAATGGAGATCTTACATAATGGGAAGACACTTCAAGGTAAAAACAAATCACGATAGTCTTAAAAACTTTTTGGAACAAAGATTATCTTCAAAAGAGCAGCAAAAATGGGTTGCAAAGATGTTGGGTTATGACATTGAAATCATATACAAAAAAGGGGAGAAAAATGTTGTTGTAGATGCACTTTTAAGAAAGGATGAGGATGTGGAAGCATTTCTTTGTTTCATTTCTATTATCCAACCCGATTGGATAACTGAAGCAAAGGATGAATGGACGAATGATGAAAAGGTGTGGAAAATCATTCAAAAATTAGAGCAAGATCCCAGTACATCTGATACATTTAGCTAGAAAAATGATTCATTATGGTACAAAGATCGCTTATATATTTGTAAGAATTCCCAAATCAAGAAAAATATTCTTTTGGAATTGCAACCACCCCCTCTTAAGAAGGCACTAAGGATTTTTAAAAACTTACCACATGGTCAAGAAGGAATTTTTTTGGGATGGTCTTAAATATGATATTCATAAGTTTGTGAAAGAATGTTTAGTTTTCCATCAAAATAAATTTTAGACAATTAAGATATTAGGTTTGTTACAACTTTTAGTCATTCGAAGTCAGCGTTGTGGAGGAGGTTTCAATGGATTTTATCACAGGTTTACCCAAGTCTGAAGGAAAGAGCGTCATCATGGTGGTAGTTGATAGACTTACCAAGTATGCACACTTTTGTACATTATATCATCCTTTTAAATCCAGTACAATTGCTACTACATTTATGGAAACAATTCATAAGCTACATGGAAACCCATAGATTATTGTAAGTGATAGAGATCTCATTTTCACTGGAAATTTTTGGACAGAATTGTTTTCTTGTTTTGGTACTCAATTAGCTCATAGATCATCTTATCATCCTCAATATGAAGGGAAAATTGAGATAGTGAACAAATTTTCGGAAGGATATCTTCATTGCTTTGTATCTGATAAATAAACACAATGGGTCAAGTGGTTACCTGTAGTTGAATGGTGGTATAACACTTCCTTCCATAGTATAGAAAAAATGACCCCATTTATGGCACTTTATGTATATCATCCACACATCATCTTTGAGAGAAAATTATACATTCAAGCAGTGGAAGATCACATTGAACATCAACAAAAAGTTCTCCAACTCTTAAAGGATAACCTCACTTAGGTACAAAATCGAATAAAACAACAGACAAACCAGCATTGCAGTGAAAGAAGCTTTGATGTAGGCGACTGGGTATTTTTACGGTTACAACCATACAAACAAATGTCCCTCAAGCAAGCTATGAAGGATAATAAATTATCACACAAGTACTATGGTCCTTACAAGGTGTTGTAAAAGATTGGTACTATGGCATACAAATTGGAACTACCTGCATCTTCCCAAGTACACCTAGTTTTCTATGTTTCATGCTTAAAGAAGGTTATTGGTGACAAGCTCCCAGTTCAAACAATTTTTCCAGAACTTAACGAAGAAGGAAAAATCACATTTAAGCCTGAAGAAATCACAGAAACAAGAACCTGACAACTATGGAACCAGTTAATTTCAGAGTATCTCATTAACTGAAAAAGCTTACCCACTGAAGATTCCATATGGGAGGATGATAATTTTATACAGAAGCATCCCAAACTACTCAAGCATTGAGGACACCATTTTTTTTGAAGGAGAGGGGAATGTTAGGTCTCTATAATACTAGTGCATTCCCCTTATTTTTATTTTTATTGTAACCCCATATTATTATTGTTTTTCCCATGTATCCCCCATAGTGTTATTTGTGTGCCCGATAGAAGCCCACTATTGTTATTATTGTTCCCTTACATAATTATTTTTATGTAGGCTTTGATTATATTGTGACCCCTTAGACTCCTATATATACCAAGGAGGTCTTATCATTTGTATCATTATAGAGTCCAAGGATAGCTTTACCTTGACACCCGTTTTGCCCATACTTCTTCCTTTTTCCTATTCCTATCACCTAAATAAATGAAATAACCATAAGGTTTTGTTAAGGTAAGCACTTACACGTCCTCTTTTTCATATTTTGTCTTTATAACTTATTGTTTTATTAAAGTTTGAATTCAACTATGTAATTGACCTGATTATGTAGCTAATCTACACATCCACAACTACCTCCATTGTTGACAGGGTTCGAGTGCACCAGCTTAGCAAAAGAAGATATGGATAGATGAGGAATGATCCAATCATGGATTCTTTCCTATTCTCTCGAACCAAACCTGACAACCTCAAAGTCAACTACAAGACCTGTGCTGGAACAAAATCTAAATTTCACAAAATACTATCGATTTTATTTTCCAAAAAGAACATCGATCAATTAGTGATATAATTTTGTTTGATAGGGATCATAATAAATATACTTAGGCTTAAAATTCGCATGTTGTTATTTGAATAAATGTTATAAGAACAATGACCGCTCTGTGTTTTGATGCACACTGTTGTATGTAATTTTGAAAGCGTTCTATTAAAACAATTTTCGATTAATTGATTTCGGTTTATGCTTCCCATATTGCATTGATTGATGTGCCTGACTGTCTCATGTAGGGCCCCTACGTCCAATTCAGGTCTTTGGTCCATTCCAATTATATTTCCTTTGATTTCTTAGAATTAGATTATGGATGCTCTATTTTATGTTTTAGGATATAGCCCAATGAAGTCCACGATTGAATTGACATCTACTTGGATATTTCATTTGCATTATACTTGGCATTCTCAAGTTATTTAATTTTCTTTCTACCTATCATAGTTTGATAATCTCATTTGCTTTCTACCTAGTATCATTTAGTTATCTCATTTCATAGTTTGGCTATTTTATAGCTTATCAATTTAAGTTCTTGTTTGAGTGAAGCTGCAATAAGTTAAAGAGTGACGGTGTTTTTCTTGCCAACAGAATCAAGCATTATTCATTCCCAATTCGATAAAGTAGATCTCTTTTGCACATGATTTCTTAGTTAGTCTAGTTTTGTTGTATTTGTTATGAGGAATTTGGTATCTATCGATAAATATTAATTCCATAGGTAGGTAGCTATACCTAGAACAACAGATTTAAAGCGCTTATCCTTTTTATATAAACGATAAATAATACAAAGGGATTCAAAGGACCTACTTGTTCTTTTGCTTTCCTTTTGTCTCCTTTGTTTGAATCTCGTCACTTCTTATGAAACTTAACTCGCTCAAAAAGTACCTGCAAGCATAAACAGAAGATAGAGAACCAATCAAAGCAAGAGATATATCAAATACAAGTAAATGGAATTAGATACATTCTCACATATAAACATCATATATAAGGATAAGGATATGGAAACATGTGTAAACAACGTTAGTAAATAGAAGGAAGAATTACAACCATGAAGTCTAATCCATTGGCACTCTTCTAGCTTGGGTTCCAACCAACATCACATCAATAGCACAACACTTCAGCAACATAACAACTCTTGCTTATACTCTCAATTCTCACAGCAACAATATCTCCTTACAAATTCTCAAATTCCAACCCTTGATCACTTAGATGAGTGCTCAATTTATAGGCAAATGGAGGAGGTTTGTTCATAAATGAGGGTGTTGAATGGCCTTCCAAACTTAGAGTTAGTTTCCATGGAGGAAGGGATGAGATGAAAGGAGGTTACTTAACTCATTCCCTATCCAATTTTGAGATCATAGGAGATGATAAGTGTGGGAATCTTCTAGATGTCTCTAGAAGATAAGAATAATCCTAGAACATTATGTGAATTTCTCACAATCTTGCCCAACACAGGTCAAAGTGGGACCAAGTGCTCTACAGAGCACCCTGACATGGGCCTACCAGCACTGAAGTGCACTTACCCCTGTCCAAGGTTGCGCTGATCCCTGAGGGACACAATTCTGGATGGTTTCAAGCCAAAGAACTCTCAGGGAAGGAGGAATTCAAAATGATGACTTGTCTAGGGTTTAATGAGCCCTAATGATACTGATCTGAATGATGGGAGTGATGTGCCCAAATGGATTTGCAAAATTTTTCCCCTAAAGCATGAAGTCGAAAAGAATGATGTCGAGTGATATACTTTACAATGTGATGAGGAGGTTTCAAAGTGGTTGCTGACCTGCATCGATTACAATACATAATATCATGACATTTTGATTTTTTCTCATGAATAGCTGAGGGAAGGTGTTATCACTTAAAAAAAGATCTGATATATGTAACTTTTCATCCTAGCCCGATGACAAAGGTCAGTGTTAGTCTATGTTGTTTTCATATTGTTTTTTTTTTCCCTTAAGGTCTGAAGTTTTAAGAGGTCATGAGTCAAGTATATTCCTATCTACCATTGGTTCTCCTTCATTCACCATTGTTTCATAGCCATGTGTCACTTTGTTATCCACTACCAAGCCTTTTGGTAATTGCGTAGCGCATGCATACTATTAAAGTGTTTTCGCAGCGCTTTTATTTTTTTAGCAGTTTCGCAGCGCAAATCTTATTAGGAAATTCCGCAGCGCATTATTCAAATTTCAAACTAACCGCGCTGCGAAATCAGGGCTTCGTGCATTTCGCAACGAATCTTTCCTGAAATGTCAAATCCGTTAGGTGAATCACCGGCCGTGTCATCTTGTGTCAGTTCATGTACTCCACTTATCACGTTCCACCACCCATCGCCATTATCACCACCATTAGATTTGTTGATACGCACGAATCACCATTTCCAAGAAAGGCCACCTTGCTCAAATCTTAATGATGATTGTAAGCCTTGCATGAATAACAAATCTGCAAGATTGCAATTTGAAAAATTACAAACGGCAAGATTTCAATTTCAAATACAAGCAAATCAAGCGAGGCAGCAAATTCAAGCGAGGCAGAATTTTAAAAGAAGCTGAGTTACAGTTCAAACCAGAGCTAGTATTCCTTGTTTGCAAGTCTTTAAGATTTCATGGAGAAATCAATGGAGAAAAAAGAACACAGATCCGGCAAATGTCTAAGGAACGAGCCTGAAGGCTTGGATATAGCACTAAGGAATAAAGAGGTGGAGAAGGCGTTTAAAAAGGCCGGGTGCTGGAATTTTTTCAAGAAGTTACAAGGAGGGCATGCACAGGTAACCAAAGAATTTGCGCTTAATTTCACAGGTTTAAATTCAAAGGTAGCTATGATAGAATTGCAGGTCTCGCCAGAGATAATATCCACTGTGACAGAGATTCCGCGAGGACAAGAGGACTGGTTCAAAAATTTCAAATTTGACATGAATCCTTGCAAGGAGTTTTTAAAGAAGGAGTTTGTAAATGTAGATTTAAGTAAGTCAGTGCCCAGGAGCTATGTCAAAGAATCTTATGCACATTTACTCACCTGCATACAAAAATACTTGACTTGCGAAGGAAGGTATAACAAGGTGTATTTGTACCATTTCAAGCTCCTTTTGCATTTCACAGGGAAGGTTTCCATTGATCTACCTTTTTATCTATTCTGTAGTTTGAGTAAGATGTGTGACAAAGTACAATTGAGGAAAGAAGCTTGTGAAACTTCTTTGTTTCATCATGGCTTGATTAAACTACTGGTCTTACATGAGCTTCAAAAGGTAGGCAAAGATTGGAATTCATTTATTTTTATGGCTAGTTTCAAAAGCCAGACTGGCCTCAGTCCTCTACCTGCAAGAGATCTCACAATAGCGGATCTCCAAACAGAAGCAAGAGCTAAGAGATTTCCAAAATTAAAAGCAAGGAAACAAGTGAGAGAGCCAGTACAGCCACTGATCATTCAAGACACACCTCAGCAATTAACTAAGGAAAAAGCTCACGTTAAAAATATTGTACCTGAAGCAAGCACAGCTGAAGTAGTCTCAAGGAGAAGAGCAAGAAGTCAGATGGCTGAAGAAAAAGGTAAAGTAGTAGCGGTTGAAGAAAGTCCAGTTTCAAAGAGAAATCTAAATGATTTATTGCATGCTATTGACTTTGAGGAGTCCTTACTAGTTCAAGATGAATTGATACAGTCAGAAAAAGAGAGTACAAAGAAAACCAAAGCCTCAAAAAAGCTTAAATTTGACAAGCAAGTTGAACAATTTGTTTTTAAACCCAGGAGACCTATAACAAGGAGATTTCAGCAAGTACAGGAGGCACCGCCAAGAAAAGAGGAAATAGGGGAAGAGATACAACGCCAGCCAAGAAAGAACACAGGCAAAACAGTCGCCACATCCAAAGAAGACAATATAGCAGACTTGAAAAGAAAATTGGAATCAGCTAACCATGAGATTGCCAGACTGAAGAAAGCTACTAGAAGACATGTCGTCATACAAGCTAATTATTACAGAATTAAAGCCTTATGGGAAGAGAATGCAGCTGTAGAGGTGGTTGACTGTAATACTCAATTTCATACTTGGACAGTGCCGACAATCAAAGAAGCAAAGTTCATTAGGATGATTAATATGCAATTGAGAGCTGGGAACAAGATTATGAAGAAACAAATAGAAGATCTAAAGGCATAGTTAAGCCAGCTAAAGGAAATTTCTAAATGAAATCACATTTCAAGTAAGATTATGTTTTGAGTTTTGATGAGTTTTCTTGATCTCACCTTCTTGAAGAATTCTAAATGTCCATTCAGTTTTGGAAAATCTAAAGGAAGTTTTGACAACGAAGTGTTCAATTAATAAAAATTTTGGGTTGAGAACTATGTCTTTTAAACAACTCAGCAGTTTCGTAGCACGCTACGAAACTGCTGAAGGTGATGGTTCCAATACAAATCAACCAATTTTGAAACAGAAGTGGGAAAATTTTGAGGAAAAAATATATGCAAGAAGACATCCGAAGCTGCAGCAATCAATCAGATTAAGACAGATGAAGAAATATGGTTTGGATCCAAATTTGAATTTTGTCATAAAGTGAACGGTTTAAGCACGGTTCAGATATGTTAAGACAACCTGAATGCGTTTTTTGTTTTAAAAAAGCAGTGGACATCAAATCAATAGACATGGCCATCTGTCACATTTTGAAAAGCCAAGATGAAAGACCTGCTTCTGTGGATTCGAAAACCATAAGACCGAGAAGCAAGGGTAGTTTCCTATTTTTCAGGACAGTGGAGAGGATATAGCATATAAGACCAGCGTGGAGCATTGAACACCCATCCCAGCCAAACTGAAAGAAGACCAGATGTCAAAGAACGAGAATGATCCTAATCAAAGCTATTTTTCGTGAAATATGAAGTTAGAGTCCTACTTGAATTAGATCTATAAAAACTCTAGTTAATAGTTTGTTGTATTTAATAAGTAGTTAAAGTTTGATAGGTGTCAGTAATAGAAGTAGTTTTCGAGTTCCCCTCATGCTGGAGGAGGAATCTCAATTAGACAGGAGAAGAACTCTATATATAGCTGGAGCATCAATGTAAAAAGGGTTGGAAATTTTATGAAAAAGGCTGATATTTGGCTTATGTAAGACTCTGTTTTGATAATACATGTTTGGCTTTACTTCTCAGGATTCATGAGGGATTTTATGTTCAGAATGTGTGATGTTGTCCTTT
>APFE031607543.1:0-15375 GCA_000404065.3 Pinus taeda
TTCTCTTTGCACCATTTTGAATACCTCATCCTTATGATTGGTGGGCATACAATAGTCTAGGTACCTATCCAAAAATGTTTGTTTCATATCATTCCAAGTCCCAATGGATTGAGTGAGTAATCCCGTGAACGATTTCAAGGCTGATCCTTTCAATGTTGAAGGAAACAGTTTGAGTTTTTGAGAGTCTTCCAGATAATCATAAGTTCGACACACAACCTCAAACTCAAATAGAAATGTTTCAGGGTCCTCATTTCTTAACCCATGGAAGTTTGGGAGGACAGATGGCGAGATGTTTTTCATTGTGGCTCGGGATTCCTCATCGACTATAGGAAATCCGAATGAGTTATCTCCATCCCTATTTCCTCCAATGTTACCTCTACCTCCTCCATTATTTCCTCCTCCTCCTCTACCTCTACCTCTACCAAATCCGGTTGCTCCTTCTTCTGTCATGGTAGTTTCCTCAGAGACCTCAGAGTCCTCTGGTTCTTCTACTAAGGGTGAATGAGGAGGAATTTCTCCCTCTTCTTCCTCAGGTGATTCTACTTCTTCAATTACAATTTGTCTCCCTGTAGAAGGAGGGAAAGGATATCTTTCTAATTCAGATTCGATGGATGGTGTGGGGGAGTCAACTACTACCTCTTGAATTCCAGGAATCCTAGGGCTAGGAGTTTGAGTTGGAGATGATGGAGGTGTCTCTTGTCTATTCCTTGAAGTAGACGGAGTTGTAAAAATCGAACTCTTGGCTCTAGCTAAAAACCTTCCCCTAGAATTTCTTTCTCTATGCATGTCATTTTTTTTTATTTTCCTTCAAGTCAGGTTAATAATTCTCTTTCTAATCTTCCAGGTCACTCTAGGTGCAAGAAGAGAGCATATTTAAGAAACTATTAAACCAATAACTTTCTCTTTTTTGATCCTCCAGATCACACTAAGTGCAAGAGGAGAGCATACTTTGAGAGGTTATCAATTTTCCTTCCTTGAAATTTTCTTGTTTTTATATTATTTTTTTTTTAGAAATTGGCTACCTAATTTCACTTCCCCGGCAACGATGTCAAAATGTTTGGTCAATTTAGTGTGATCTAAATTTCTATTTAAAATGTCAACCCGGGGTTCGTAAACTGACGAAGTGAAGTGTACTATATGTACTAGATAACCATTTCCTTAGGCTTTTTTCATTTTAAGATTTTTAGTTTGTTTTTGGATTTTATTTTTCCTTAATGTGTGATGGTAAAAGTGAAGTGTGGAGTGTAGATGGTTATGGTTTCTAAACTTGAAAGTGCTCAAAAGAAAGCTTTACAATAACTAAAATGAAATCAATTCTTAAGAGAAAACAAATGCATCAAATGGTGAACTAATGACAATGGCCCAATATCCTTGCTGCTAAAAATGAAAAGAAAGAAAAAACTTGAAAAACAACTCAAACTTAAAGCAAAGCAGCTAATTCACACTACTTTAACTTTTCAGATCCTTTGCCCTTCGGCTCAATCTACCTGGTGGGAAGTAATCATAAACAAGTTAAGCAATATGATATCTAACTGTTCAAGAAAGTAAATTGCATAAAGAAGCTAATCACACTACTTGAATTCTTCAAATCCTTTACCCCTCAGCTCAATCTACCTTGGGGAAGTAATCATGAACATAACAAGCAATATGATAACTAAATGTAAATTGCAGAAAAGAAACTAATCACATTACTTAAACTCTTCTAGTCCTTTACCATTCAGCTCAATCTACTTTATGGAAAGCAACCATGAGTAAGCAATATGACAACTAAATCACACTACAGTTAGTAATGTTCTGATTTCCAGTTGATATAGTCATTTGACCACAGAAAGAAATCATAAATTGATGAGCAGTATGATATCTAAATAGCAGAAAAACAAATAAGCAAACCACAACTTGAAAAGGACAATGCTGAATTTAAACTTCAGAAAAGGAAAGTTAGTAGGAAGGACAAGATGATCTCATATGCCAAAAGTTATCAAAAAGATGAAAAATTGCCCGGGCTGCCTAAGAAAACCTGCAGAAAAGCACTGATCAGTTTACAGCTCTAAGAAAACAAAGGTGAAGATATGAACAGTAGAAACATAAAACAGCATATTATGTACAAGCTAAAAAAAACAAAAACGTAATGAAACTAAATAAACACTTTACAAGGCTTCAGCATGCAGGGGCCCTCTGCCACTTCAGCCAATCAAATAATCACAAGGCTATCTTCAGAAAAGTCTTCTCATGTATTTAAAACAACAGCATATAAAATAGTGGGGTGAAAAGATAACCAGCAGCGTGGAAATTTCATAAATAGTTCAAGGTTCATACATATCAAAAATCTTTTTCATAGCGTTCAATGATGCGTTATTTATAATGAAAAAATACTACAGTTAACTAACAACTTCTACGCTATTAACTGCGTTGCCATAGACATGTAGATCTCTTCATCCGAGATCTAGTGTAACTGTCTTCATGTTTCTTAAATCTTCGGAGTGGTTGGTTGTTAGATTCATGTTTCAGGAACGATCCCATGTGTGCTGGTGCCTTCGTGAGCTGAGAACTATGCCACGTATCATTCACGTGCCCAAAACAGTGACGTGCCACCGGTGAACTCTTTGGCTGGCCTTGTCTTTGACTTTCGTTGACCGCAGCCTCTCATGGATGATTTGGCCGATTTGAAGGGACACGTTCCATGTCGTCGCCACCTGGAGCTTTCCCATGTAGCTCGTTTGTTTAGAGGACACGTGGAGCATAGCTTTTAACAAAATAGCTACAGAATCCTATGCTGGTTGCGGAAACTTGTGCTGGCTGCGGAAACTGACAAGTTTCCACAGCTGCATGAACAAAAAAACTAAACCAAACAACAGTCATCAGTATAGTCAGAAAACCATATAAACAGTCCTTTTTAGACTATAATGCAATGATTTAACCACTAGATGAATGAAGTGAGTGGATAATGAGGGCTAAGAGGGTGTATAGGATGGTGCAAGGTTGAGGCTCAACATGCTATACACGACATGTTAACATGCACATGGAATTCTTTCTTCCAGTTCAGGCAGACAAGAATTGAGGCAGTCACTATCTTCTCCTTCAAGATATATAGGCTTCGTTTACAGTCATCGTCCCCACAAAATGTGACATCCTTCTTCAATAGTTTTTCCATCGGCATGGTGATTTGGGCATATGTTTTGATAAACTTTTGGTAGCACCCAGTATGTTCCAAAGTAGCACACTGCGTGGTTCTTCCAAATTGAGAATCACCACGATTGTCGTGGGGTCTATTATCAGCCCTTGTTTACAAACCACATGTCCCAACAGGTCCCCAAATGGAATGAGAAAAATACACTTCTTGAGGTTAAGCACGATTTAGTATCTTCGACATGTATCCAACATCAAGCGCAGGTTTGCCACATGGTTCGTAATCCAAATATAGTCCAGTCATCAAAATAGACCTCCAAGAATTTATGAATATATTCCCTGAATGTCACAACAACTACGAGTGAAGAGATGGCTGATGTGTTCTTTGATCCAAACGGCATTATAGTGTATTGAAAGCAACCCCACTCCATCGTGAAGGTTGTCTTTCTCCTATCTTCTAGCGTGATCTTGATGTAATGGTACCCTGAGAATCCATCGATAAAATAATATGCTTGCTATCCACCTACATTGTCTAGCACCTCATCTATGAACGAAGTTGGGAAGGGATCATGTACACATGTGTTGTTCAACTTTCTGAGATCCACGCATATTATTATTTCCTCCTTCTGCTTCTTTTGTTGTACTACCATCGAGCTTACCCAGTCAGATTCCTCCACTGGCTCAATGCTTCCTACCGTGAGCATCTTGTCTAATTCTACACGAACCTTTTCCTTGTATTTTGGGTTTAAGTGATATGGCCTTTGCTTAAATTTCAATGTGATCCATATTACCCCTAAATCTCTTATTATTCCCTTTAATTCTGTAAACTTGGTCGGGAATAAGTCCTGATACTCACAGAGTAGTTCAATGACCTTGTCCACTATCGCGTCATCCCAGTAATCCCATTCTTCGTGAATTTAGGTTCTGCCTCTGTACCAATATTTTCCTGCTTAGTCTTTACCAGTGCGTTGATGTGAGGGTTCTCTATTTGTGGTCCTTGAATCTCGCACTGGCCTTCTATTTGGGGAATATCAATGTTTCTCGAATATTCATCCTCTTCCTCTGCAGTTACATTATAACACTCTAGCGCACAACTTAACTGAGCAACCCATTCAGGCTAAATCATCTCTACTGACGCTTGTGATATCCTAAAGATGGCCACTTTTACTTCTTGCAGCGCTTCATCAATACTATCCCATCCATCCTCAAAGTTGAAGGTCATCATGAACCCTTCATGTAGGACATCCCATTCACTTGTTCCATGGCAGAGATTTGTTTCTATATACCAGTCCATTGGTATAACATCTAGGGTGTGACAGAGTAGGTGCACCCACTTCATTTGTGGCTTTTCCCCATAGGCCTACGTCCACTTGACCAGATGTATGTGTGGATCATCCTACCCATTGTATTTATCTATCAATCACACTCTATGCTTCCTAAACTGTGTGCACATCATCCTCCTACACTCACACCAATCGTCAAAGCTTCCTTTGTGTGTACCGCACCACCCCGCGGGTGTAGCATGCAGTACCCAACTCAAGGCTTGGAAACATTGCTTTTCCGGCACCTCCCTTTCAAATTTGTCCAAGAAAGCATCTACCTCACCTAATCCATCATAAGTAGGCAAATCTCTCACATCTATCGATACACAGTGTAGTGACCTTGTCATCATGTTACAATTAAGGGTGGTTACCTCATGTAACAAGTTCTACCATTGTTCTATCTCCTCATCTAAATCAGAAGTGCAGGAGCTTTTGCGCTCCCATGAAATTCGTCCATCTGCAGTGGGATTTTCTAAGTCTTGCTCTCACGTGGTTATCTTGTAGATACAATCCAAATCATCATCACTTTCATAGTCGCGCACTAGCTCTGCATAACGTGATCCCTCAGCAGGGTCTAAAGGTATAACTACGTGTAGAGGATTCTTCTCAAAAATCATCTTAACCTTCTTCAGATTAATCACCTCATTCATGTGAGTGGCCCAATCAATTCCTAAGAGCGCAGGGTGGGGATTGTTTTCATCAACAATCTCTATCACATCAAATTTTGCTAGCATGCTCGCTCCCTCAATATCCATGGTGATTCCATGCAATCGCCCCAGGGGTATTATCTTTTGCTTGTTCGCCATTTGCCACCAAATAGGAGACCACTATAGTGTAGGCCTCCCCATGTGCTCCCATGTTTGCTTCAACAAAATGTTCACGTCCGATCCTAAATCCAGAATTACTTGGTCCATCTCGTATGCCCTAATCTGCACGGTTAACCTCATTTCTCTCCTGTTCTAGTCTTATGCTTTCCAATCTTCCGGACTATGCAGGGTTCTCCTGGCACAGTCCCAACGCATCTATTAATGAATTCATGCAATCCTTTTTAGCCTTACTGTCATGCAGTAGCTTCATACATGTTTCCAAGAACATCATAAGCATAGATGGGTCCATCTCCGGCTCTGGTCTATCTTTGCTTCCTGAAGTGGAGGCATCAGTGAAGCTCTTCTTAGCTTCCATAAAGGTTTCTTGAGCACACTCCAAATCAAACTCCACTTCTTTCGCCAAAGCTTTGTGATCCCAAGTGCTATCTTCTGTTTGTTTTCCTTTATCATCTCCCATCATAATTCCACTTCGGAGCACAATGTTCACATTTGGATCTCCCTCGCATGGCTCAGGCCTCATCATCTGCAGGTTTTGACTCGGGGGAGGTGGTATCACTCCCTTGTCGCGTATGCTAGATATCAGCGTAGGACAATCCTCCATCTCATGATCAAACAAGGTACAATACAAACATGATGGATGTGATGGATTTGTACAATCACGGGCATAATGTCCTAGCCCTCCATAATTGTATCATATCAACTGTCCGTGACCTCTTCTAGGAACTCCTTTGCCTCTGCCTTGTTTGCGACCCTGAAATCCGGATCGCGCCATCCCTGCATTTTGGTCTAGGGGTCGCGTTTTGGCCTAAACTCTATAGGTGGGAGTTCTATCCATCATCAGCTCATAGCTTCTACAAGTGCACTAATCGTGTCCAACCAAACTACAAAAATTATAGAACAATGGTTGCATATTCTGTGTGTACTTCTATAACAAATGGCAGTTGTTCGTAGCATGCTTTCAACCTATTTGACAAATCCCGCACCATAAAGTAGGTGCTACACTCAATCCTACTTATACTTCTAGCCTTAATAGCATCAGTCATCCTCCCATGAGGTAATTCGCAAACACCAGGCATTGGTCTTTTTCATGACCCTGACCTTTTCATTTTACACACCACACTTCTTCACACACTTTTGGTCACGCTGTCCTATCGTGTTTCAGACTCTGTATCTCAAGGCATAAGTTCTTCAACTGCGTGTGGATCTGCTGAAATCCCAAGTTAAGGTCTTTCATTGGGGTCTCATGCAGTCTCATCGCGATCTCCATGGCCTCTGCCTGAGTCGTTAACCTCTACTGTGATAGCGCATTCCTCAATTGGGGTGTTAGCGATGCTACAAACCATTTGCAGTATTGTCCATCTGTCAAAATCATATCAGCTTTGTGAATCGTACACTTCAATCTTTGATGCATCTCCCAAGGAGTCTCTCTTGGTAGCATTGTGATCTCTCTGAACCCTGTGATCGACTGCGCCTCTAACCTCGACCTACTAAATTCCTGATTTAACATAGTTTGGATATCCGTAATTCCCGCATTTGGATTATCACTTGAGTACTTAATGTACCAGGTTAGCACGTGATCCTATAAGGCACTAACGAGTGTTGTTTTCTTTATATTGTCATCAGTAAATCCCTGCGCTTCCCATATGGACTTTAAAATGAACCAAAACTTGTCTAGATCTTCATTTCCCAATCCATTAAACATAGGAAACTTTATCGTGCTTGCCATACTGAATCACGATGGTGGTGGAGGTGGTACGGGCGAAGATGGAGGTGATGGCAGTGATGCTGGTGGTGGTGTGGGCGGGGGTGGTATGCATGCAATTCTCTGTCTTATCAAATGGATCACACTTCACGGAGAGACCGTCATGAGCTCTTCCTTGTCTCCTCGCGGAGGTGAGATCAAAGGGCTATTCTCTAGTCCCTTACTTCCTTCATTCCTATAGGTTTTTCCACTTCGCGTAGCCTCGAACATCAATGCAATTGCATAATCCTCTTTTCACATAATAACATTTTAATAGAAGAGTTTAGGGACTTTACGTACTTACCTCACAGTCCTTTGAGAAAGCGTCGCTCTACCTTGCTATAGCTGACTAAAGTGTCTACCTCAAATTCAATGATGAATCCTCCTATTATTCGATTGAGCCAGTGATCAACAACACGTGTGATCTTATCCTCCAATGCTTCCAATCTGCGCACCAACTATGGGGTCCACATGATCTGAAATTGATCTAAGATAAATAATTAATGTATTACAGACTCATGTGCATTGATGTGCCTATGTTATTTTATGCAATGGAACGATAATATTGCGAAATACACAGGCACTTAAGCAATTATAGAAAGCACAACAAGCAAACATGTAAACACAACAAGTTTAATAAGGAGTTCACCCAACACTTTTGGGCTATGTGTCCTAGTCTAACCTTTAGTGGTGGCCTCTCAAGCCTTCTCTGGAGTACAGAGACTCTCTACTCTCTTTGTCTCTATCTTGATACTACCTTTTGCCTCTGTAGGTTAGCTCGAGTTCTTCTTTCTGTTCTCAGCTTTATGTGTCTAACTTGCTTCCCCTGCTTTCTCTGTCAGTTTTTGGCTTTAAAGCCAATCTGCTTTTTGATTGTTCGTTTCTGCTTCCTAGCTTTCTGGTTCTCTTACCTTTGTCTGTTTGAATTCCTTTGTTCTATGTCATTATCACTGTATAATGCCTCATAGGGAGGTGGCCACCTATTCCGTAATGGATGAGGGTGTCAGCTCTCTTGGATATGTTTGAACAGTGATTATTTTCGTTTTCTCCAAGAGTTCCCACGAAACTGAATCTTTTGCCAATGCATCGTCCACGTCGAACTTCAAATATTATACAAATTTTCCTATTTACCTTTTCGAATCTGGTCATCCATTGGATTGCATCTCTACCATCGATTTGGAGCCTCCAAATCCTACTACCATCATTCACATCGAGCAGATAAGTAACAAGACATTTACCCATCCAATGTGAGTGGTTTTCTCTCTCTTCTGCGAGACGTGTGTCACTCGCTGTGTGGCATTGGGTGGGACTTGGTTGAAACCACTTACCGCCTCAAAGCCCTTCTGATATCCTGCCGGTTTTGTGGGGCCCCACCTCTGACGGAATCGGCAAAATATCTGTTATGTTTTATAACTTTTCAGGTTTGGGTCGCTCAAGGCTTTTCCTTCTCTGAGGGGTTTTTTCAGTGATATGTGATTAGAAACTTGTCAAAAACCACCACCGTTTCTCAAAAAGACCTCCTGTTTTGCTAGTTTGTGACATCGAGCGTTACCATGGGCCAACAGTCTGTGTGCTTGACTCAAGGTCCTTGTTGCTCTGCACCATTCACAAATTACAACTATTTCAAGGATATTTCTGATAAGCTCGTTCTTTATAAGACTTTGAAACTTTGGAATGAATTTTACATAGTTCATGAAAACTGAGAGAGTGTTTTAGGATCCAATTCGGATCATGGCCTTCCCATTGAAAAATATTTTGACCACCAAAAGTTGGTTCTTTTTTTTTAAGCATCAATTAAATGAGGATGCAGCTTCCTTGCCTACTCAATTCCTATCCATCTTGCACTACTTGGTTTCAAACCTTTGAGTCCAATCCTGAGGTATTCAACATCCCCTCTGCGAGTAGTTCTCACCTTCTTGTCTAGAACTATATCTTCCTGCAAATCATTGAGATATCCAGGCAACAGATCATCAATATGTATAACTGTCTCTTTGCCTATTAGATAACGTTTCCACTTTTTCACACTCTGTACTAATGCATACAATTCTTTGTCATACGTGGGATAATTAACTACTGCAAAATTAAATGTCTCATAATGATAACATATGGGTTTATCGTGCTGCATCAACATTGCTCCCATGGCATAGTCACTGGCATCTGTTTCAATCTCAAAGGGTCTTTGAAGATTGAGCAGTGCTAGTACTGCTTGTGTACTAATATTTTTCATTTAAGGTGTCAAAGGTTTTCTACTATTTTCCTCCCCACTGAAACACCTTGTTCAATCTTGTTAAAGCATGAAAGGGAGCTGCAATCAAGGAAAAGTTAGAAATAAACTTTCTCAAATATTGTGCTGCCCCTAGGAAGCCTCTAACTTCTGTAGAAAATTTTGGTTTAAGCCAGTTTACAATGACTACAACCTTACAGGGATCTATCTTCAATTCACTACCCCCTACAATATGACCCAAATAATTCAAAGATGTTTTTCCAAATTCACATTTTGATAGCTTAACACAAATATTTTCTCTTTTCAAAACATCTAGAGTCTGCTTTACATGCTTCAAATGTTATTCCCATGTTTTACTAAATATAAGAATGTCATCTAAATATACAATGATAAAATCATCAATAAAGGGCCTGAATACATCATTCATTATTCTCATGAAAGTAGCAGGAGCATGAGTTAAGCCAAAAGGCATAACCAACCACTCATACAATCCCTGCTTGATTTTGAAAGAAGTCTTCCATGCATCTTTCTCTACATCTCTAACCTAATGGTAGCCACTATGCAAGTTCAACTTGGAAAAGTAAAAAGCTTCTTTCAACTGATCTAATAGATCATCTATGCGAGGAAGGGGATAAAAAATTTTAATCGTTATCTTATTCAGTGCTCGGTAATCAATGCACATTCTCCATGAGCCATCTCCCTTTCTCACCAAGACAATTGGAGACCCACAAGGTGATGTGCTAGGTCTTATGAGCCCTTTCTCAAGCAGTTCCTGTACAATTTAAATCATCTTGTTGTTTAGCATTATAGCCCTCAAATATACTGGTTTTATCAGGTTTCTTTCCCTTTACAACCATCAGTAAAAATTGTTTGCATGAATTTACAATTCTTTTCATCTACCCTGATTTTATGAGAGCATAATTATTCTTGAGTTTATCAACTCTTATAGTATATTTAATTCCATCTTTAATGAGTTGATACTTGTTTTCAGCTCTATAGAAAATGGCTTTTCTATCATAAAAGTAAGGACTTCCTAAAACAATTTCACATATATCCAAGGGAACAATATCTAACTCAACCTCATCTACAAATGGTGACCCAAAAGAAAACCTAAGTTTACATTGTCTAGTCACTTGTAGCTTTTCTTTATCACATAACCAAACTAATGGATATGGATTTTTGTGAGGCGTGGTTAGTAATCCCAGTTTCTTTACAGTTGCTTCAGAAATTAAGTTTACTTGTGAGCTACTATCAAACAAAGTATCAATCCTTTTATGCTTGGAAATATCTCTAATATGAAAATGCTCATGTCTTTTCCTCTCATTTTCTTTGTTATCAGTACATTGTGCAGAATTACTAGTAGATGATTCAAAATTTTTACTTTTTATACCTGTGGATGCGATTGTTGTTTCATTCCCTGAGTATGACCCCAAATCCTTTTGAATAGCTGCAACAGTATTCTTCTTTTTGCCATCGTACTTCTTGGGTTTCAGCTCTGGATGCAGAATCCAGCAGTGTTCATCATAATGTCCATCCTTCTTGCAATGAGTGCATGAAGGTTTGGTCTTTTGTACAACATTTTCCTTCCTCTCTTTCCATTTTTTTTTTCTCTATTCCTTGCTTTTGATTGCAGTGGGTTTTGATGATCCCCCAACTTCTAGGTTCACATTCTTGCCTCTAGCCTCTAGATGTGTAGCCTGAACAGATACCTCATCTATGCTAGTGGGATTAAACATGAGAATGATATGTCTAAAATAACTATGTAGACCACCTATATACTTCAACAAAGTTTTAGGTGAGTCCAAATAAATGCCTAGAATCAAAGCCCTTTTCCTAAATTCTTGGGTGTAACATTGTATACTTTTCCCTTTCAATTGTCGAAGAGTTTGCCAACTCATCATGGCTTGCTGCATGTAAGCTAATGGATAGAATTGCTTTTTAATTGTAGAAATTCATTCCAGGTAGAAATAATTTTACCATGTTTGTTAAAATTAGCTTGTGTCCTGCCTTCCCACCATACCACGACAGTGCATCTAAGGCATAGGCTAGCCAACTGAATCTTTCTCCTTTCTGAATCGATGTTCTACACTCTGCAATATACATCAATTTGTCTAATCCAGTTATCTAGCTTTTATGCATTCAATTCTCCGTCATAAACTGGCAAATCAAACTTCACATCTAATTTAATCAAAGAAGATGTCTTCTTTTTCTTTTCAGGGCTTTCCTTGTGTGAAGAAGATGATGGTGAAGGTGATGATGGGGGAGATGGTGGAGAGGGATTCTCTTCTTTTCTTTTTCCTTCTGGGTGGGAAACTAGAAGAGGTTCTTCTACTCCTTTATCTTGTTTGGAGGTTGATGACTCTCCACCTCTACATTTCTTAAATTCCCTATACATTTATTCAACCATGGCTCTCATGGTCATGAAACTGTCCATGAACTGGGAGTCTGATTCCAAGGGACTTTCTTTTGACATTTTCCTCTTAGGATAGACTATTCTGATTTTTGGGTTAGCTTCGACCAACTCTCCTTCTCCTAATTGAACCTTTGATCTAGTTATCATTCAACAAAAGAATCCATCACAAGCTTGTTAACCTTAGTAACCTAGAGCTCTAATACCACTTGATTTGAAATTAGTCTAAGACAAATAATTAAGGTATTGCAGACTCATGTGCATGGATGTGCCTATGTTATTTTATGTAACGGATCGATGCGATTGCAAAATACACAAGCACTAAAGCAGTTAGAGAAAACATAACAAGAAAACATGTAAACACAACAAGTTTAATAAGGAGTTCACCCAACACTCCTAGGCTACATCTCCTGGTCCAGCCTTCAATGGTGGCCTCTGTATTATGTTTTCAAAAGAAGATTTTTTACAACAGTGAGCTCAATTTGAGCCTCACTCAATAGATAGATATCAGCAAGACTATACTTGGATTCCCCAAGTCTTTGGAGTACACAGACTCTCTTTACTGATTCTCGACCTCCTATGGGTCACGATGGTATGAGTCCAAATTCAGATTCAATACATGATAGGTATTTACAAAAGAGTTTGCTTGAACCTCTCAAGCCTTCTCTAGAGTACACAGACTCTCTGCTCTCTCTGTCTCTGTCTCGATACTGCCTTGTGCCTCTACAGGTCAGCTCGATTTCTTCTTTCTATTCTCAGCTTTCTGCATCTAACTCCCTTCCCCTACTTTCTCTATCACTCTGTGGCTTTAAAGCCAATCTTTTTTCTGACTGTTTGTTTCTACTTCCCGGCTTTCTGGTTCTCCTACCTCTGCCCATTTGAATTCCTCTGTTCTGTGTCATCATCACTGTATAACGCCTCACAGGGAGGTGGCCACCTATTCCATAATGGATGAGGTTGTCAGCTCTCCCAGACATGTTTGAATGGTCGTTATTTCCATTTTCTCCAAGAGTGCCTACAAAACTGAATCTTCTGCCAACGTGTCATCCATGTCAAACTTCAAATATTATATAACTCTACCTATTTACCCTGTCAAATCCGGTCATCCATCGGATTGCATCTCTTCCGTCGATCTGGAGCCTCGAAATCCTACTGTCATCATTCATATCGGGCGGGTAAGTAACACGACATTTTCCCGTCCGATGTGAGTGGTTTTGTCTTTCTTCCGCTAGACGCATGTCACTCGTTGTGTGGCATTGGAAGGGACTTGGTTGAAACCACTTACTGCCTTGAAGCCCTTCCGATATCCTACCAGTTTTGTGGGACCCCACCTCTGATGGAATCGGCGTGATATCTATTATGTTTTATAACTTTTTGGGTCTGGGTCGCTTGTGGCTTTTCCTTCTCTGAGGAGTTTGCCTGACGATATGTCACATATTAGAAACCACCCCCGTTTCTCAAAAAGACCTACTGTTTTTCCAATTCACGACAGCGTGCATTACCATGGGCCAATAGTTTGTGCGCTTAACCGAGGGTCCTCGTTACTTCGTGCTATTCAAAAATTACAACTGTTATGAGGATATTTCTGACAAGCTTGTTCTTTATAAGACTTTGAAACTTTGGCATGAATTTTACAGAGTTCATGAAAACGTAGAGAGTGTTTTAAGATCCAATTCGAATCGCCACACAATAGGACCTTCGAGTTTCCACCTTCCTTGGCTATCTTCTAACTTCGCAATTCAATCATACAACTCAATAAGGAAAGATGTAAAGAAGTTCTTGTGGATCTCTGTGTATAGGTAGCAGTCTAACCACTCTTCTTTTGTCAATTGCGGATTTTTGTGCTCTTGTGCTACGAATTCATGAATCCTTTTGTCCAACGAACTTTCAATTTCATTCTTAGTTGGATTCCAATGAAATGGCATCAGACATCTCTATGCAGATTTTGGTCTCGGAAACAGAACCATTTGTTGGCTTGATGGGGCCTGACCTAGGTTTAGAGTTAATTAGCTAAACACATCCCCACACTACTGGCCCTTTCGGCAACAACCTACAGAGCATGGACTGAGGTCTCACCCGAAGCAGTATAGGGAGACACTGGAACCAAGTTTCTGTACCCTTGAGATGTCTAAGGGTCGATTTAGTCCAACTGTGAATAGCTTCATGCACTGTCCTAACCTAGGAGGCCTTTGTGATATATTACAATCACCTTCGCAGCCCTAACTAGGGGCTGAGGTGATTTCACGTTGCTCAGGTAGCGATCTGCGCTAACTCCCCAAGTTACACCGTGTATCTTACTTATCTTCATGTAAATAGATACTTTCTCTTATATTCACTTTATCAACACATTCATATAAGTTCACGCATCATATAAATAATAGAAGTGCAATTTATATCCGATACATTTAATGCACAAAATAGGAAAAAGATACACATAAATGATGTGAAAAATCTCTTTATTACTTCTCCAAAGGTTATAGACTCGACTCGCCCTGCCTACTCAGCTGCAGGGGTCCACGCACTCAGCTGCAGACTACTAGGCCTATGTGCACTCAGTGGCAAAGCCTTCTCCTACTCTATGACCCAAGACTCGACTCTACACTTAGATTAGACACAATTATTCATCTTCATTCATGACTATGATTCTGTTATTTACAACTTAGAGCCTCGCTCTATTTATACAATCCCATGGTTTGTGGACCATCGGTAGATCTCTAAAGGCAACATTACATTAAAAAAATGAGGGTGGACAACCCTATGACTCATTTACAAGTTTGCACTCTGCGCCCATAAAATGCGGAGTCTTTACATCAGATTTAGTCAAAATCTAAGCTTTAAGCCCCAAAACTTCCCTTAGGAGATCCCTCGCCCAACACACCCTCCTTCTCTAAGATGAAATGAAGTCTCGCACAATTGCAATAAACTTTTTCAATACACCTCCTGTTATGTTGGCTGAGATGAGGGGATCGGGAGGCTAGTCCTCTAGCAGCAGGCCATCTGTTGTCATTCATGGGACAACCTCCTTTACATTACACAATTGAAAAATTCTTGGATGATTCAAATGACAAAACCTCATTTCTATATATAGGAGTCTAACGGGTCACAATATAACCAAGCTGACCTAACAATAATAATATAAAGGCTCAAAAATAACAATAGAGGGATTCTATGGGGCACAATAATAACACTATGGGGACAATAGGGGCACAACAATAGCAATAAGGGATACTATGAAAATAGTAATGGGGGAACCACTACTATTATAGCGACCTAACATGATTGTATCCTTCAAAAAAGTGTTGTCCTCAATGTTGGAGTAGTTCTAGATGCTTCTGTATAAAATTCTCATACTCCCATGTGGAATCTTCAACGGGTAAGTTCTTCCACTTGATGAGATACTCTAAAATTGATCGATTTCGTAGCTGTCGAGTTCTTGTTTCTTTGACTGCTTTAGGTTCCAATATGATTTTTCCTTCCTCATCAAGTTCTTGCAATATTTTTTAAACTGGAATATTGTCACCTATAACCTTATTTAAGCATGAAACATGGAAAGCTGGGTGCACTCAGGAAGCTGCAGGAAGCTCCAATTTGTAAGCCATAGTACCTATCCTTTGCAACACCTTGTACGGACCATAATACTTTGGTGATAATTTATTATCGTTCTTAACTTGCTTGAGGGAGATTTGCTTTTATGGTTGTAGCCACAAGAATACCCAATCACCTAC
>APFE031607543.1:23291-62468 GCA_000404065.3 Pinus taeda
CTAAATTATTTAATTTGCTATCATGATGATTAATCACATTTTATTATGATGATTAATCATATTTTATTCTTATTTTTAATCTTATTTTTACTTTTATTTTTCTATTATTATTTATTATTTTTATATTTATTTTTATTATTAATTCTATTTAATTAAGCCATTAATTTAATTTAATTTAATTAATATAATTAATTAAATTAAATTAAATTAATTTGCATTAATTAATTGATTAATTAATAAACCAAACCTTCTGAATGGAATGTCCTTTCGATCCTCAAGCTTCCAAGGGTCTCGAGGGGTTTATCTGTCTAATCAGGGGGAACCAGTTTCCACTGATTTCACTACCATTGTCCCTGTTGAGGTTCTGCGGAAATTTCATAATTTCGATGGCTTCTCTGATTTTTCTTTTGTGATAATTGTCCTCCCTTACAATTACCCTGGCTTCTTCCAAACACATATGATGTTTGGTCTTGGATGAGTGCTCTGCAAGGGCTGATGTATGAGATCTTTCATTCCTTATGTCAGCTGCGTGCTCTTTAAGCCTGGTTTTCAGAGATCAACCTGTTTCCCCAATATAACTCCTACCACATGAGCAATCAATCTTGGACACTCCCTTGAGTTGTTGACGATCAATGTTATCCTTAACTGACCTCATCATCTGCCTTATTGTTCCACATGTTGTAAATTGAGTGTCTATGTTTTTCCTTTTTAATATTTTTGCGATCTTGTCGGTAACCCCCTGGATGAATGGAAGGTAAACCCTCCCTTGTTTTTCTTTCCTGTCTTCAGGGGTACGCTTCGAGAGGGCCCTATCTTGAGCCCTTCTTATAGCCTTCTTGATGCTCCACTCCTTGTATCCAATGCTCTTGAAGACAGAGGTTAAGTGTTCAATCTCCTCCTTTAGGTGATCAGAGTCAGAAATCCTGAAAGCCCTAACAGCCAGGGTGTTTAGAATGCCAGATTTCTGGGAGGGGTGATGGTAAGAGTCAGCATGAAGATAGTTATCAGTGTGAGTTTTCTTCCTATAGACCTGGTGTCCCAAAGTACCATCCTCCCTTCTACTGATCAGGACATCTAGATAGGGGATCTCACCATTCTCTTCAAGCTCCATAGTAAATTTGATTTCAGAGGATAAAGAGTTAAGATGATTGAAGAATTTATCAAGCTCTGTTCTACCATGGGTCCAATTCAGGTTGGTGTCATCGACAAATCTTTTCCACCAAGCTAGTTTCAAGTGGAATGAGTCAAGGGCTTTCCTCTCAAAGTACTCCATGTATAGGTTGGCAACAATAGGTGAGAGCGGGGAACCCATGGCAACTCCAGAAATTTGTTCATAATAGTGATCTTGAAAGCTAAAGAAATTGGACCTTAAACAGATTTCTGCAAGCTTCGCTATTTGAGGATCAGTGGCCATCCTTATAATTTAGTCATATATTCATTTTATTCGGATTCATCATTAATTAATATATACTACTAGTTTAGTAGTTTTAGATTAATTTTGTGTGTTCATTATTAATCAACATGAATTAATTAGTATGATTTTGCGACTAAATTTAAAAAAATGCCATACAATGTGCATGTTTATCTAATATGGTGACACAAAGTTACATATGTTAATTACAAGACTAAATAATATCAACTGCAAATAAAAAAATTTCAACCATATAAATTTTATTATATAAAATATCAAGTATTACAATATGAGTTTCCAACTTAATATCGGTTGGACTACAATTTAGACATGAAATATTGTTTCATCATTTCAAAACATTATCATTGTGTTGCCAAAGCATTGCAAGTGAATTCACCAACTCTGAACACTTGACAATCAATCTCTATGGGTGTGTCTTATGCAAGATATTGGATCTAAGGGTATCACTAGATAGATTCTCTTATCTCCCTCACTTTTCATTTGTCACTCCAGTGCTATTGTTCTCCTCTTTCTTCAATTGGTTCTTCTTACCATCAATATTGAGTTTGTCCCCTGAAAATGAAAGAAGATACAATGCAGAGTATAAGACATGAAAGATGGTGAATACTTGAATATAAAATAAAGTAAACTATAAAATATTTATACGACATATACCTCAACATTCGATAGTGGCCACTATGTGGCTAGATGACCTATATAAGAAAAGTAAATAAAACGTCACCATATAAAATAAAACCTTAGGAGCTTAGTATTCAACCTTCCATAAAACATTAGGCATAATCATACCAACTAAGTTAAATGTTAAAAATAAAGCAATAGATAACTTCTGAAAAGAAATGGGAAAAAAAATCAATGTAAAAGATATTCTTATTGCTAGTTCTAAAATATACATGTTCCTTAAATTTGGATATTTTGTTTCCCACAGTAAAAGCTCCTCACTATTATGACCTATGCTTTTAGGGTCATGAGATTGATCCAACATCATATTGGATTATGGAGACAAAATGATTCAACTTTCCAAGATGACTGCCTCACTTGGTTGAATGAAGGTGCTAGCTGTGAGTAGTGTCAAAACCTTAAGGAAGGAGAACAATAAGGCCTAAGAAAATATATCACCACTTTTCCATTGAAAGAAAAAATTTCAATCCCACAACGGCCTTTGGGAGTACATTTCATTAGATGGATATTACACATTGAGATATGATTGTCTAATACAATAAGAAGTGTACATATAATGTCACAATGCTCCTCAGAGTCAAACCCTATAGTTGTGTCCTATAATATTAATCATATTATACAATTTAATTATAATTTATGACTATCAGATAATTACTAGTTTGAATAATTAGTCTGAAATTGTGTATTTAGTACTTCCATATACATGAAAATAGTCGGGAAAAAATGTATTTTTTGTGATTAATTAATTTTGAGTGAATCTAAGTACACAAGAAATTATGGTGCCTCAATGTTTCTATAGCAGTTATCCGCTCATTATACCAATTGCTCCCATGTCCATTACTTCTTTTGGTGAATTCATCTTTGATGATGTACAATGCCAATGCAATGGACATTTATCCTCAATGTTTTTCTGAGCCAAAGAGAAGCTCCACAAGTAACAACCAAAAGGTAACCTCAAATATATTATTGGGGGCCAAAATGCAGTAATTATATGACAAGCCAAAAAACACTGCATGTTAATCATCGTCCCTTTAATATTGATTAATAATTTATTTGCATGATCTTATAATACTAAAGTGTCAAGTAGGGACATTTAAAGTTATTCATCCATCAATATCACCTTTGAGAATTCTTAGTAGTTAATACTTCCTATTACACACACAATAGATCACCAACTTCAAGGATAGCAATATAAACACAACAAAAGTGAAATTAAAAGAAATGTTAGGAGGTCAAATGTGACTAATCTTGAGTAAAAAAATGTAAAGCCCTTCACATTACCAAGGCATTATTAGGCGCTAAATCAAAAAATCCTTCCATTGCATCATTTTTACTTTTTCTTTAATTTCTTTAATTGAGAAAATATCTTTCATAAGAAAAAAAATTCATTGAAAAGGTCCTAAAATCCTAACAAATGTTGGAGTGATTGTCGTATCAATTAAACAGAAAGGAAATCTTTTGATTTTATTTTAAATTTTGGAATATATTGAAGAATATGAAGCTTTATCATCCCTTTCTCCTAATCAAATTTTAATCCGTGGGTTTCAATCAAGTAATCAATTTCCATCCAAGATAGTTAAGAGATCACTTTGGAGAAGGACTTCTAGAAGCATTGCGATAGTAGAAGTGGAATTAACTAGTAGGAAAATGAAGCACTTTAGTGGGTGCTCCAAAATATTTGAATGCAATTGAAAATGATTTTATACTCCCTCCACACATTTTAAAACAAAAACCATTCAGCTACATCTCATATATTTTCCACCTTTCTGTAAGATGTAATTCTTTGAGAAAGAATAGAGCATTCATAAATATTGTTATGAAAGTAGAATCTTCATAATCCTAATATGTTTGGCTCTAAAAAATAAACAATTTCATGTAGTGAATAAATCTTACATGGTAGATTTCAGTGATTAAAATGACAACTTTATTCTTAATCTCATTATAACAAAAATAAATTCAACCCTAACTAGTTGGGATCTAACAAATCAAGAATTTCATGTAGTAAAGTAAACTTACATGGTAGATCTGAATTATTTGCAATGACAAATTTATTCTTGATCTTATTACAACATAGATAAATTCAAGAGTACATACATATCTACTTATATGAGATAAACTTTGAACACATTTCAAGATTTCGTAGAAATATAATGATACGATATACCTGTAGGACATGAGAAAACCATCTACATGTAGCACCCTTCACTGGACAATAGTGTTATTGAGACACCATCTCATGGAACTACAATGATGTAGATAAATAGCATTATAGATATACCTTGAAAGACCTATTCAACACTACCTTGAAGCTTCAAATTCATCAATTGATTTACTTTAGTAACGAAGTCTAGTGGGATTTCATTAAATACAACCCAACAAAAGTCATTTATGATAGTTTTTGTTGCCTTCTCTAGATCTATCCCCTTATGGAAATAGAATAACTGATGTTCTCCATTTTTTGAGGTGCTTTCTTCATGTTCAACATGGGTTATTGGGTTCTTCAAATGGAAAAGGTTGCAAATATTAGATGTATAATGGAAACAAGCATGCAATTCAAGGTTGCTCCTAAAGTCTCTTGGGTGAATTATAAAACATAAATCTACTTAAAACATGATATATGGTAATAACAAAAACCTACCCAAGATCCCACTTAAGAATTAAAAATGTTGCAAATAGGAGATGTCTTAACAATATCAACTATTTAATTGCATAAGCACACTAAAATAGAAAAATCTTTAAAATGTTGAAAAGTGTGGAAAAAATGGAGTTGGAATATTCTAGTTATGTTAGGGTAGATATAGCTATGTAAAATGTAGCTTCTATTTAAAACATGTAAATGTAACTTCTATATCTACATGACATATAACTTCCATATAAAAAATGGAGTTGGAAATAATTATGTGAGGGTAGATATAGCTATGTGAAATGTAACTTCTATATAACATTCTAAATGTCCCTTTTTAGTCATTTAAGAGACTAGCATTTTTTTATCTTCAGTTAATAACTTAATATTCCACCGAAAATAGCATTGAATTGGTTCTTCACCAACCAGTGTGAAAATGCTTACTCCTTCCCTGGACATATTTCTGATATTTTATTTGTGTGTGGATTTAAGCTAGTGTGATGTAACTTCTACATATTTGACAATTTAAATGTAAAAAATTACCAAGATTGAAGTTATACAATTAAAATGAATAGGGGAGTGGGAGCAGAGCGGGAGTAGCGAAAAGTGATGGAGGTAAACAATTAGAGTTAGGGTTCCGGAATGGTTCACCTTTGGCAGACCTGAACCCTGAACAGGATGCAGGGGCAGCTTGCAGCCATCTGCACTAGATTAAGACAAGCGATAATGTTGAGAGCAGTGGAGAATGCAAGAAAGTAACCAGATGGGGCTGATAGGAAAATGGCAGACGTGGGTTGGACGGGAGATATCCCCTCCTATAAAAATGTAGCAGCAGGCAAGACAAGCAGGACTGGAATGAATGGAGGCATGGGGAAACATAACAAGGACACGTCGGTCATGGGAGCCCGGTGGAAAGCTGGGTTGGGAAATAGATGCCTACCCAAAATGACGAAAAAACCCAGGTTTGTAATCCCAAACAAACTTTAAGAATACAGAGGATATATGAAAGATCATGCTTTAATTTCTAAGTTTGTGGGAACCTGGCTGTCTGAGAAAGATCTGGCCAAATGGATTCAATAGAGATGGAAGCCCAAGGGGCACATAGACCTAAAGCTAGGTGCAAAGGGCTTCTTCACAGACATTTTTTCCAATTTGGAAGATAAGGAGGGGGTTTTTGAGGAAGGTCCCTACTTCCTGAACAATGTCAGCCTATTTATGAGGCATTGGAAGGAATGCTACAATCCAGACAAGGAAAAAATGCTAGTGGCACCTATATGGGTCAGGCTGTTTAGACTTCCAATTGAGTTCTGGGATCCAAAGATTTTGGAAGGTATCAGAAACTAAATATGGACATTCGTAAAAGTAGCTGAGACCACTAGAAGAGGAAGATATACATCCTATGCCAAGATCTGCATATACATGAATATCACAGAACCTCTTCCGCACTATATTGAAGTCGAGTACCATGATGAGGTATGGCAACAACCAGTGGATTATGAGCATATACCACTCCGATGTAGAAGATGCCATGAATATGGTCACCTCTTCAAATCATGCCTTATGAATGCAAATGGAGCACTAGTAGGAAAGGGAGAGGAAGAGGGGAAGGAGGCAAAGACGAGTAGGGAGGATGAAGATGGTTTTACAGAAGTTCCTATCCAGAGAAAATTCAACAAAGGACCGCTTCACTCGAAACTTGTTTCTAAAGGAGTAATCCACGAAAACCAGAACAAGTTTGGGGTATTACAAGAAGAGGAAATGGAAACAGAAAGGGAAGTCAGTGACGAAGAACCAGCATAACCGATAAAGGTAGACAAGGGAAAAAATACAATGCAAACAAATCTGGAATATGAGAAGGAAGGTGAAAATACAATAAACACTCAAGACGAGACACAAATGGAGATAGACCCCGAGAAGGACAAAGGGAGTGAAGAGGAATAAGTCATGAAGTGACTTCTACATGAATGGAGACATCTGGACGAAAGATTCATACTAGAAGAACAAAAGAAATTATACAAAGATATGTTCCAAAAATAGAAGGAGAAAGGAGAGGCATCCATAATAAACCAACCAAAACTGTTAGGTTCGCGAGGACAAAGCACAGAAACGGGCAATGCAGGAAAAGGCAGCAGGAAACGAGGAAGAAGACCTATGAGTGAGACCATCCAACTAGTAGGTGAAATGCTGGTCAACTCAGGAAGAGTCATACCTTTGTTAGAGGTATTCCAACAACCCCTCAAACTGTTAAAATTATTATTACAACATGGAACATTAGAAGGCTGAATAGTAAGGGGAAACAAAGATATTTGAGAGAAAGATTGGAAAAAGATAAACCCAGCATAATGATAGTCCAAGAAACAAATATTAGTGAAAAGAAATTGAAAGAGATAATGAGCACGGTTAAACCACAATATGAAATAATTGGTCAGGATGCAATAGGAAGCATAGGGGGCCTGGAAATTCTTTGTAACCTAAAGGAGATACAATTTGAAAATTGGGTAAGCGTGCCTTGACTGCTTTCAAGCAAATTCAGGAATATAGGTTCACGGCAATTGGTCCTTCTCATGGGGGTTTACGGTCCTCATTTACCAGGAGAATGCGGGATCTTTCTTCAGAAATTTGGAAAAATCCGAAGCATCTTCCCAGAGACACCATGGATAGTAGGAGGAGACTTCAACATGATCACATCCCTAGGTGGAAAATGAGGATTCCTGAGAAGATCAGACAAGGACATGGAAGCCTTCAGCGATATGATAGTGGAACAACGACTGGTGGGTATACCCACAACAAATGGGATTCACACATGGAACAATAGAAGAGGAGGCATTCACCAAATTGCCTCGAGGTTAGACACATTCTTAATATCTGAACAAATGATAAACACGGATATATTTGTTGAAGTAATGATTCTCCCAAGAATGGGTTCAAACTAGTGGTCGATCAAACTAGAAATTGACATAAAAACTAGCCCCAAAAATTGCCCTTTCAGGTTTGAAGCCTTCTAGCTCAGGGAACAGAAGTTCATGACGAAAGTGGAAGAATGGTGGAAATAAAGCCAAAAAAGGGGAAGAAGCAGAATGCATACCTTCCAATTAAAATTAAAGGAACTAAAAGAGAGAATCAAAAAATGGAACAAGGAGGAATTCGGGAACATCTTCAAGAACCAACAGATGATAGACCAGAAAATGAGGAGACTGCAACAAGAAATTATATTAGCAGGAAGAAGTGAGGAACGGGCTAGAGAGGAAGGGTTGTTAATAGGTCAAATTGAAGAACGAAGGAAATAGGAGGAAATTCTATGGAAACAAAAATCAAGAGTGAATTGGTTAAGAGAAGGGGAGAGGAACACGAAGTTCTTCCATCAGTCTATGATTCAACAGAGACAAAGAAATAGAATCTTCTCCATAAAAAATGACGAAGGACTATGCCTGACTCAGCATGAAGAAATGGAACAGACTCTCATGGGTCACTTTAAAGACCTCCTTTTTGAACCTCACGAGGATAGAAGAGAAGCTATTGGAAGAATATAAAATGAAATTCCAAGTATGATCACTAGAGACCAAAACCTAGCTCTTATGAGATCCATGACCTTGGAGGAAGTGGAAGAGATCATGAAAGGGATGAAGAAGAATAAAGCTCCTGGACCATATGGATTCACAATGGAATTCTACCAAGAGGGATGGAAACTTTTTGGGGCAAGACAGTTTGGAGGTGGTAGAAGAATCGTGGAGAAATCAGAAGGTATGTCTAGGCCTAAACTCGAATCTCTTGTCTCTTATTCCTAAAACTACAAAATCTGAAAATGCTCAAGGTTTCAGACACATTGCTCTATGTAATGTAATTTATAAGATTATTGCTACTCTTATGGCCAAAAGGCTGAAGCCAATACTTTCAAGCATCATCTCTCCAGAACAAATTGGGTTTGTGGAAGGTCGACAAATTCTGGATGGCTTGGTAGCATCACAAGAGGTTGTGCATTCTTTGAAATCTAAGAAATAAGATGGAATGATGATTAAATTACATCTGTCAAAATCCTATGACTGGCTGAACTAGACATACCTAAAATCGGTATTAGCAGCCTTTGGTTTTTGCAATAGATGGATAGAGTGGATCTCTAATATGATCTCCACACTTAATTTCTCCATTCTTCTGAATAGAACGCCAACTTCAACATTCAACACCTCAAGAGGACTGAGGTAGGGGGACCCTCTTTCCCCATTTCTGTTTATCATTGTGGTAGAAGGACTGGGAAGGTATATCAAAAAAGAAGTGTGGGAGAGGAAAATCAAAGGGCTAGGGATATGGGGAAACGACTCACCAATTACACACTAGCAATTCGTGGATGATATCATACTGCTCTACGTAGTTTCTCTAAGAGAATTCAAAAGAATAAAAGGGATCCTAGACCCCTTCATGGAAGCTTCAAGTACTCAAATCAACAAGGAGAAGTCCTGCACATTATTCTTCAATACTACCGGTAATGTCAAAACTTATCTGACAAGAATATTGGATTTTCGCTCGAGTGACTTACCTACAAAATATTTAGGTACATTGTTAGCCCTGAATCCTCTAATGACGGAGAATTGGCAACAAACCATTGAGAAACTCAAGGATCGATTGGCAAATTTGTCCTTCCGAACCCTGAATATAGCTGGAAGAGCAGTTCTACTCAAAGCAGTCTTACAAGAAATCCCAGTCTACCCACTTTTGGCAACGGCAGCCCCTAAAGGGGCATGCACCATAATGGTGGAGATTTTCAAAAAATTCCTATGGGGAGGACTAAAGTAGCAAAAGAAATGGGCTTCGATTTATTGGAAGGGACTGATAAAGAGTAAAGAAGAAGGGGGATTGGTATTGAGAGATCCATACACTCTAAACCAAGTAATGGGGGCGAAGCTCTGGTGGAGATGGATGATGGGAGGAGGAGACCTATGGAAGAGAATCTAGATGCACAAATACAACATGCCCATAACAATAGAAGAAATTTAATACTAAGGAAAAACCAAGAGGCTTTGCAATATGGAACCTGGCCACTCAAAATAAAGACATTGTCTCCAAGCATGTCTTCTAGGAAATTTGGAACGGAAATTCAGCAAAATTCTGGGAAGAAGCATGGCAACAAAGGGAGAAGATGAATGAGGTACAGGGGCTCAGAAATACATACCAGAGGGAAAAAGAGGAAGGAATGAATTATGTAGGTGAGTTCTGGATGAAGAAAACGAGGAGGAGTCTTGGAGAACTTGGAAGAATCCGGAAGCGTGGGATAGACATATTGACATAGAACAAAAATAGTTGAATCTACGAGAAATTCAGTCAAGGAGAATAGCTATTAGAACAGGTCTAGATATACTGCGATGGGGTCATTCAACGAAGGGAACCTTCACGATCAAAGAAGCCTACCAACTTACCACACAGCAGGAAGAAGACGATCTAGCACCCTTATGGAAACAAATATGGAAAAGGAATTGGTGGCCAAAGGTGACCCATTTTCTATGGCTGGTATGTAAAGGATGCAATCTGACATGGGATTAGCTTCAAAAGCATGGATTCCATGATCCACCCAGATGCTGCCTATGCAAGCATGACTAAGAAATGCAGGAACGTCTTCCGAATTCTTGTCCACTAGCCCAATAGCAATGGGAAGAAATCATAAGACTATTTGGGGGGACAAACAGAGATCCTCATAACATCAAAGAAACTATCAAACAATGGGGATGAGGTCAATTCACAAGCCCGATGGTTAGAAGAGCCTAGAGTCTAACGGTAAGCATGAATATGTGGATGATCTGGAAAGAAAGAAACAGGAGAATATTTCAAAACAAAGAGATGACTCCAGAGCAGGTCTGGAAAAGAACCCAAAGTCGACACCAGAGGAAGAAAAGATCCTAAACAAACTTAATTTAAAACAGGGAATGGTTTCTCCCCAAAGGTGGAAAGTGCCTGAAACAATCAGCCTGAGCCATGTCCATTTCTCTTGCCCCTCTGAAGGTTTCATCAAACTAAATTTTGATGGGGCCTCCAAAGGAAACGCAGGGCCAACAGGGATCAAAGGCATTTTCCGGGATGGCCAAGGGAGGACAAGATGGGTGTATGCAGACCATGGAGGTATCATGATCAACAATGAAGCATAACTAATAGAAGTCTATCAAGGACTAATAATAACAATAAGCAATGGACACAACAACCTGGAAATAGAGGGTGATTCCAAACTAGTAATAGAAATGATTAGGAAACTCAATAATGGTAAGACTTGGGAAAAAGTGGTGAAAAGCTGGAGGACAGCCAGCCTAATCCAGGATTTGGAAACCCTCATAAAGAGAATTTATTATAAAATCATAAAACATGTTAGAAGGGATGGTAACAAAGCAGTAGATTGCCTAGCAAATTGGGGAAGTAATGAGCAAGGTGGCAAGCTCGATAGTATATAGCCAACACATTTTGAGGAGCCCATATTGGAGCCCCTCAAAATCATCATTACCCAAGATTATCATGAGGACACGAACTCAAGGTAGTAGATACGGGTGGCCCCTGATCAGGATGAGGGAAGTGGGGAATATGATCAGAAGGATAGCTCAAGGGAGAGGTTGGCCAAGTCGGCCGCCAACTGCCCTCACAATAATTCAAAGGGATGTGGTGGCAGCATGCATGCCTGAGGGAATTTCGAGGCGACGAGGTGACAGAGGAATGGAGGAGAAGGAAGGAGGAAATGATTGCGGGAGTGAGATGGGACGTAGGACAGGTGAGAAAGGGTTAATGAGGGTGGTTAAGGGGGAAGGAGAGATTAGTATGTAGCAAAGGAAGGTGGCGAACGGAGTCGAGCAGGTGTCTGATCCTTTAGCGGATAAGCGAAAAATTGGGTATGTTTTCTTTGTCCTAATACCTACATCTCTTATGGCCGTTCATTGTATGAAGGAGGAGGGGGAAGAGCTAGAAGTTGCTGAGGGAAGGTTGCATCTAAACAGGCCTGCTAATTACCCTGTCACGCACAGTAAGGGGGTGAAAGGGGGAAAATGGGAAATGTAGAGGAAGAGACGGTTTAGTTTAGGGCAGAGGTCTGTATGGTAAGGAAATGTGAGAACCCGAATAAGGGCTTGATGGGGTACTGTGAGAGTGGGGCAAAGGGACAGCCTGAGGGAGTTAAACATGCAATCTAGGTGGGGGATGAGACAACTGAGGGTCCGCCCATGTTTAAAACAAGGGCAGAGTGACCAGGGAGTATCCAGACCTCTAGGAGAAATTGGAGTAGAGAGGGAAATCCCAATGACAAATATATGCAGGCATTTGGGATAAGTGGTTTTTCTGATAGACTAGCCTTTGGTGCTGATCAATGTCAACAGGAGGTGGTAGAGGGAAAGATGGCTTGCATGGGCAGAGGAAGGGGTCACGGAGGAAGAGGACAGCAAAGCCAGCCAGGTAGAAACAACCCAACATCCTCTACACCAGCATATTTGAGGTGTAGTAGGAAAACCACGAGGACGACGGTCCAAGAGGCGGCCCGTGCATATAAAGAAGGAACATACACTAACATTCATCAGCTCATTCAAGAAATGGAATATAATGTCATGGAAGGAGACTCTGAGCCTGACATGGAGGAATGGGGAGACATCATTCCTGATTTGGGGAACACTGGAGGAAGGATGACACTCTACAAGCAAGCCTTGCATGTGTATTGGGTGCTGAAGCACTTACTAGCCAGGGCGCTAGAGCAGGTGGCAGGCGAAATGGCTGAAATTGCCCAAGGAATACCAAATATAAAGAAAGACATGAAAAACCTAAAAATCCTCATGATTATGCAGGACAGCAAGCTACATGAAATCCAACAACAACTGCAGAAGCTATCTCCGGCACTGGGGGACTCGGCGGCAGCACATGCAAAGGTGGATGGAGACAATGAAGACCGCAAGGATTAATTCATGTAGTTTTTAGTCTGCTTTTTTGAGGATAACTTTTATTTTCAATAGTCTTATGTTAGTTTGGAACTTGATTAGCGACTTCTGCTGCAAGGTTTACTTAACGTTTATTGAAAGACATTCATTTTTGCTACTGGATGGCCTATAATAATCTTAGGTGTCCAATAGACTTGGTTTCCCATATGGGCAAGTTGATGCCACCAAACTACTGTATATGGATCAACTTGATTCTATATGAATAGAAAAAGAAAGGCACCACACAACTTACAAAAAAAAAAGTTATACAATTAAAATATGCACAATAAGATACAATATGAATGAGTTATAAGTAATATGACGTTTACATGTTATATCAAGACAAACATTTTCTCATTTCATTAACTCTTATCTTATAGTTGGTGATGGATATAGCCTTTAAATTATGAGCCATCCTTGTCATATCTTATATTTAATGATGGATATAGATTTCAAAAGCATCAACCTTGTTTGTTATTTTATGTACGGTCAATTTAAATGGAAGTGCTCATCATTTTATTCAATATTATGTTGTACAATTGGATATAAAATGATGTGGGGGTGGTGTTTCTAGTGATTTTCAAACTTGTTTTAATTACTTAAATTTAGCCTATTTAAAGTAATAGTTTCACTGACCATCTTATCTTCAAGTCAGTAACTTTGCTTGAGGGCATCTTCATGACATCCACCATCTCTGAAAATTATGAAATATTAGTAGTATCTTGTACTAAATATACAATGTTGGCATATAATCTTTTATTGCAATTTTTACTTTGTGTCACAAATTTACTGATATTTTATGTTTCTTGGTTTAGATTTCCATGCTAAGACTAGATTCATCATGCTACTAGGATTTTTAGTTGTGCACACATCATATTTCTCACTTCTAATTGTATAAAAAATAGAGAGTATGCACAATGAAATGTAGTGACATGTGGGTGTCTATTTTACTCAATGATATGCTTGATTTTTTAACCCATTCCAATCCTACCACAATGAAATTAAGAGAGACAAGGACACAAGAAGGACTATCAATAAATGAAATTAGAGACTTTAGAATCAAACTCAAATTGTACTTGAATGCAATGATAAGTATTTGCAGCTTCTTGGTCACCGATGAGAACCAAATCACACTGTGAAAATTTCCTTGCATTATGAGAATTTGGTTGCATTTGCACTAATCCTCTGTAGTAGTTGCTTGACTTGCCTATAGATATAATTTTAGAAACAATCCTACTCTACAATTCTTCCCTATATGGATCATATTTGTCCACCCCCCTATTGAGTTATTTTTCAAGGAAATTGAATAGAACTCTCCAGTTGCATCATCGCCTTTCAAAAAATGCTTGAGTATTTCTAGGTGATTGTCGAACCAATCTCTACTCAGGTCCACGAAATCCTTGATTTGTCTCCATCGAACAAACCTCTTTTCATAATAAAATTATAAATCCCACGTCTACATTCCTTGTCCTCAAAATACCAATTCTTTACAGTGGAATACTTTATAGTTTCTTCCTCGGTGCAATACAGATCCACTACTATGGCACGGAGATGATTGGTGTCCTAAAATGGTGCAGTGCATTCTTTAATATATGTCACAAAAATCCTCTCACCTCATGGAACTCCTCTCATCTACAATAATAAGAGTTCTCTCAAATTTCTTGGTCTCCATCTCATTCATCCTGAAATAAGTGTATATTTCTATGGGTGACAAAGTGAGGTTGGGTATTTAATAGAAGGAAATATCACTAAAAAAACAAAAAATTACAATGCATCATAATAGCTATTAGCAGGAGGAACAACCCTGCCAAGCTACTTCTTAACTAGATCAAGATACTCTTGAATTACCTCTTATAACAAAAAAAAATAACCTCAATTGCCTATAGAGTATACCTATGCATGGCAACAATGAAAACACTATCAAAAACAACATCTACAACAACAATGGTCAATCTCTTCTTCTAGTCAACAACATGCCCAACATTTGAAATGTATCAAGAAGGTCAGTGTCCACCTCATCCAAGCTCCTCTTCTTCTTCTACTCTCTCTATTTAGGTTTAGAATAATATCAGAGGTCTTGGAAATTAATGGGTTGGTAAAAGTTATCAAACCATTTGGGTTCTTCCATTTTTAATCATTGCATGTAAGCATTGAGTCTAAATTGCAAAACTCATTATGGTTCCTTCTTTTTAACTTAAACTAACATAATATTTGGAGAGTTGTAAGGTTTAATGGATCTAAGTATATTCTAATTAAAATATAGTAACATGGTTTAAAACTGTAGGCATTGAGATCAGAATCTAAAGATGAAAAAAGAAGATTTTATGTTCATGATTACAAGAAATTTTAATTTCATGTAACAAAGTTTGAGGAAGGTCCAGTATTTGCATCCTACTAGAAATTTTGCTTGCATCACTTGATCCCTTTGAATTTGGGCATGGTAGAGTCCATTACATAAACAACCAATCACTAAAAGAAGGTGAAAGGAAAAAATAAAATTTTATGCATTCTAACCCTAGAAACGTTAGGGAGGAGTGAATTGATATGTACAATAAGGAAATGAAAAATTCTTACTTGCCCATGGTCTTTTGATGAATTGTTGGTCGCAATCAAGATTTTCATTATCATAATCATTAAACTCTTTGTACAATAAGGACATGCAAAATGATTACTTGTGCATTGTCTTTTGATGAATTATTGGCCGCAATCAAGATCTGCATTATCATAATCATTAAACCCACAACTCTATATGAAATTTATGCTTTGATGATATAAACCCTTGAAAGTTTTTACCCATAAGAACAAAACTCATCTTTAGCAAAAAGGATCATCTTTAGTAAAAAGGAAGAACTCTCCAGAGTCTAAATTCATACCCATGTACAAATGGCAAAACTCTCCATGCCCAATGACCTTGCCCATCCTCCATCTAATAGTTGATGCTCTCCTAAGGTATTTCCCATGGGTTCAAATCCCATGAAATCCATAGATCACGTTGATGGTCTTCCTTCTTCTAGCGTTTCGATGCAGATACCAACAAGGAGAGAAAAATGTAGTGCTACAATGTGATGTTGTAATCATGTGAATATTTTATTTGAACCCAATGCCAAACTAAAAATGGAAAAAATGTATATAGATATATATATATATATATATATAATATATATATATATATATATATATATATATATATATATATATATATATATATATAATGGAAAAATAAAAGAAATATTTAATAATATAAAATAAAATAAATTAATTTCAATTGGGTTAAATGATTTTACTTTTAATATGAATTGTTATTTTTGTGTAAGGTTGGCTAAATTAAAAGAAGAAGAAGAAGTTAAAAATTAATTATTAGGATGAGTGTAAACATTTAGATATGGCCTCACTTAATAATAAAAATTTAAATCAATAAAAATACTAAAATTGAATATGTTATATTATTATTTTTTTATTAACTTGTGAATAGGCTTTGTTACAATACCATGGGCCAATACCATGGCTTGTCAATACTACAAGTGCAAAACCCATAACTTATTTCACAACCAAAATATTTTATAACAATATGACAAGATTCTTAACCGTGGATATTCACTCCCACATTACGGTATATATTATTAACTTGTAAAAAATAGTTTTTGTTACAATACCATGGGTCAATACCATGTATTATCAATACCACATGCCCAAAAACCATAAATTATTTCACAATAAAAGTATTTTATAACAATATGACAAGATTGTTAACCATGGATATTCACCCTCACTTTACCATGGATATTAACATGTAAATCCGCTTTGTTACAATACCATGGGCCAATACCATGGCTTATCAATACGACATGCCAAAAAACCATAACTTATTTCATAATAAAGACATTTTAATTTGATTTAATTTTTGAATCTAAAAAGGGGGAAATGTTACAATTTGAGATATATCTAAACTCTCTATCCTCACAACTACTAAAAATATTCCCATAGAAATTAAATTCAGGTTTAATAAAATTAAGCTAAGATCGATCTATGGAGGTTTCTCTCTCTCTCTCTCCTCTCCTCTTCTCTCTCTCTCTCTTCTCTATATATATATATATATATATATTATATATATATATATATATATATATATATATAATACTATAATATATATATATATATATTATATATATATATATATATATAGAACCGCCATAGATCCATCTTAGCTGGATCCAAGGGAATGCGAGAAAGATCCTCATCTCTCTCTCTCTCTTCTCTCTCTCTCTCTATCTATTATATATATATATATATATATATTATATATAATATATATATTATATATAAGAACTTCCATAGTTCATATTATGCTAAGATCCAATGGGATGAGGGAAAGAAACTGATTAGTTATAATAGATAAATATAGTGCATGATTTTTAAAATTTTTTCATTATTTTATTTTCTTCAACATGATTAATCCAAAATATAGGTTTAATATTTTACAACCAATTAGGTTTTTTTAATTTAGATAATTTATTAAACACAATATAATGTGATCAAATTTAAGAGAGAGTTAGGTAGTGGGTGGAGAGAGAGAGGGAGATAGTGAAAAAATTGGAGGGTAGAGAGAGAGAGAGAGATGGGGTGGGGAGAGAGTGAGGTGGGAGAGAGGGAGCGAGAGAAGGGAAGAGAGAGGAGAGAGATAAATAGAGAGAGATGGAGTTGGAGTGGGAGAGAGAGGGAGGAAAGAACAAAGACATGGAGAGATAGAGGTGGAGAGAGAGAGAGAGAGGAGTGAGAAGGGAAAGATGGAGAAGGACAGGGAGGGGGGAGATAGTGATAGAGTTGGATGGAAGAGAGAGAAAGAGAGAGTAATTTGGGTGGGAGATATAGAGGGAGGTGAGAGATAAGGGATATAGAGGAAGGAAGATAGAGATGAGGAGAGAGAGATGGAATTGGAGGGGGCAGGGGAAGGAGGGAATAAGAAAACCAAAAAGGGAGAAAGGTGGAGAGAGAGAGGGGGTGACATGGGAGTCATGGAGAGAGAGTGAGGGAGAGAGGAGAGTGGGAGGGAATAGAGAGAAGGATATAAATAGAGAGGGAGATAAGTGGAAGAGAGAGATAGACAAAGAACAACAAGAGAGGGAAAGAAAAAAATTTTATGTTTTGGGGGTGAGATAGATAGAGGGAATAACAAAGAGACACAAACACATATATAGATATTATATAGTATTATATAACCAACCTAGATCCATATTAACCCTATAACTATCAAGTTCCGAGAGGGATCCAATCTCTCGAGGTCCAAACATTTCCTCAAGTTTTTCACTAGAAAAAAATTTGCACCTCGAGAGATTCGATCACTCTCAATGCTTGATAGATTCAGGGTTAAGATGGATCTATGCTAGTTAATATGAAATTAAAGTAGTTTTTGTTTGATATTATAGTTCTAAAAAATAAAATTTCTCTTGAAATTAATTTCAAATTTGAACTAGATCCAATTAGATTCAATGAATAGATTTTTAAAAAATACATAAAATATTTTTTTATTAAAAATATATTTTTAAAATTACAAATTATTAGAGATAATTAATGCAAAATTGGCTCACTATACACCATCTAAGGATGAAGAAGTTTTTAATGAAGGATAACCTTTCAACCAATTTTTAACAGGCTTTTCAATCCCCCTATCACTTGTAAGTTTAGCTTGCTTGACACAATTAAGATGACTAACATAAAAAATTGATTCATATTATTGTAGTACATGTTAGATAGTTGTATTTTTGTTCATAGACTAAATTATTCATTCATGTTAGTCATTTTCAGTTGTATTAATTATTAGCTAGACACATATTTTAACTTGCGACTAAATTAGTCATTTATGTTAGTCATTTTTAGTTCGGTCACTTAAGATTGCTCATTTTTGGTAGTATTTCACTTGGAAATGCTATGGTGACTAACCTTTTTAGTCACCTAGTAACTAATTTTTCATTTTGTACTAGTGTTTACCATGGTTGATGTTCATATGGATACAACCTTTGTCACAATATGGTTGAGCATGATTGATTTTCAAATTAAGACAATATTTGTCACAATGTAACATTCGACCATGGTTGATTTTTGTATTGACATCATTGACCATGATTAAAAATCCAAGATATTTATATTAAACCCTAGGATTAATATTATAAACCCTATCAATAATATTATACCCTAGGAGTATCAACTCTTAGATTAATAAAACCAAGTTTTAATTCTAAAACCATAAGGTATTATAAAGCCAAGGTAATAATATTACGCCCAAAAGATTAATATTATAACCCCAAGGTATATAAACTCTAAAATAAACTTGGTTGATCGTGGTTGGCCATGGTTCATTTTCAAATTGAGAAAATTTTTGTCACAATGAGATGTAGGACCATGGGTGAGCATGATTTCTTTTCATATGGAGACAATCATTGTCACAGTGCGACATTGGACCATGGTTGATTTTCATATTGAGAAAAGTTTTGTGGCAATGTGACATTGGACCATGGTTGACAATGGTTTACCATGATTATAAACCTAAGGGATTTATATTAAACCCAAATATTTATATTATAAACCCTATGAATAATATTACACTATACGAATATGAACACTTAAATTAATAAACCCAATGGATTGATATTATAAACCCAAGGGAATAATAAACCCTAGATATTAATACTAAAAAATTAACGAAATATAAATCCAAGGGAATAATATTAAACACAAGCGGCTAATATTATAAACATTAGGTATATAAGCCCTAAGATAAATACTACAAACCCTAAAATAAACATGGTTTACCATGTTAGAGATATTGAGACAATCTTTGTCACAATGTGACGTTGGAACATGGTTGACCATGGTTGATTTTCATCTTAGGACAATCTTTGTCACAATGCAACATTGGATAATGGTTGACTGTGACTATAAACCCAAGGGATATTATCCCCTAAAAATATGAACCCTTAGATTAATGAACCCAAGGGATTACTATTATAAACTCAAGGAATTAATTCTAAAACGATCTGTGTCACAATGTCACATTGGACCATGGTTGACAATGTGATTAATTCTAAAACCCCATGATATTATAAACCCAAAGGAATAATATTAAACAAAATGGATTAATATTATAAACTGAAGGTGTATAAATCCTATGATAAATATTATAAACTCTAAAATAAACATGGTTGACCACGGTTCGTTTTCAAATTGAGAAAATATTTGTCACAATATGGCATTGGAATAAAGGGAATAATAAACCTAGTGGATTAATACTAAAAACCAAAGGGAATAATATCAAACCCAAGGGATTAATATTATAAACTCTAGGTATATAAACCCTACGATAAATGATATAAACCCTAAAATAAACATGGTTAATAATGGTTTACCATGCTTCATTTTCATATTGAGATAATCTTTGTCACAATGTGACATTGGACCATGGTTGACAACGATTGACAATGGTTGATTTTCATAATGAGACAATCTTTGTCTCATTGTGACACTAGACGATAGTTGACCATGATTATAAACGGAAGGGATATATATTAAACCCTATGATTAATAGTATACACCTTATTAATATATTATACATGAAGAATATGAACCTTTAAATTAATAAATCCAATGATTGATATTATAAACCCAAGGGATTAATTCTAGAATCCCAAGAATAATATTAAACCCAAGGAATTAATATTATAAACCCTAAAATAAACATGGCTGGCCATGGTTGACGATGGCTTATTTTCATATTGAGACAATCATAGTCACAATGCAACATTGGACCATGGTTGACCATTGTTGAGCATAATTGATTTTGAAATCAATACAATATTTGTCACAATGCGACGTGGACCATGGTTGATTTTCATATTGAGAAAATATTAGTCACAATGTGGCTTTGGACCATGGTTTACCACGATTAACCATGATTATAAACCCATGAGATTTTTATTAAACCCAAGTATTTATATTGTAAAACCTATGAACAATATTACACCCTAGGAATATGAACACTTAGATTAATAAACCCAAGGGATTAATACTAAAAACCCAACAGAATATAAAACTAAATGAATAATATTAAATAAGAGGGATTGATATTATAAACCCTAAGATAAATTCTATAAACCATAGAATGAGCATGAATGACTATGGTTGATTTTCATATTGAGACGATCTTTGTCACAATGTGACATTAGGCCATGGTTGACCATGGTCAACCATGATTATAAACCAAAGGGATTCATATAGACCCTAGGATTAATATTATAATCCTTATGTATAATATTATACCCCAGAAATGTGAGCCCTTATATTAATAAACTCAAGGGATTGATATGAAAATCAATCATGGTTGACCATGGTCCAACATCACATTGTGATATAAATTGTGTCAATATGAAAATAAACCATAATAAACCATGGTGAACCATGATTATTTTATGGTTTATAATGTTTACCTTAGGGTTTATATACCCTGGGTTTATAATATTGATCCCTTGGGTTTATAATATTGATCCCTTGGATTTAATATTATTCCCTTGGATTTATATTCCTTTGGGTTTTTAGCATTAATCTCTTGAGTTTATAACATCAATCTTTTAGGTTTATTAATCAAAGATTTCATATTACCAAAGTATAATATTATTCGTAAGATTTATAATATTTAATCTATAGGTTTAATATAAATCCCTTTAATTTATATAATTAATAATAATTAATATATAAATTATAAAAAACTATTTATATTTTTAAATAAATAATATATTATAATAATATGGTATATTTATAATAATATTATTAATATAATATAATATTATAATTTAACATTATATGGGACCCTAATTTTAAAATGGTTATATGAAACCCTTCTTTCCTTGTATTTGATGATCATATATTTGTTTATTTATTCTATCTTCCTTCCTTTCTCTTTTAACTCTTATTATAAAAGAGAGATGGTGAAACCTAAAATTATTATGAAAGAGAACACTACTTAATCATAAATAAGAATGTTAACATGATGTTAAGTGAGGTAGAGGAGGTGTGTATAGGATGGTGATCAATCCTTTTAGTTATTATTTATTAAATATACTAAAAAAATTAATTAATATTAAAAAATATAATAATTGAAAACAAATTAACAATTATAATTTAAAACATTAATTTAAAGAATATATAATCCAAATAATATACAATAAAACAATATACAATTTTTAAAATAAATTTATTTCATTTTAAAAAGAATTGATTAAATAAGATTTTTTTGTTTGTCAAGTTGTTTGTGATCTTTCAAGTTTTATTTGTGGCTTGAGGAGATGTGATCGAGGGGCATTTAAGTGCTTAAAGTCATTTGAGGATGGCATCCAACGTGGGCCATACCAACCGATATTTTAGCATGTATTCGCCCCCTCACACAAGGCACAACCACCCCTGTGAGATTTAATCTTGGATTTCCTTATTGAAGAGGCCCATAATCAACTGGTCGTGCTAGTAAAACTCAAAAAACAATTAAATAAAATAAAAACAAATAAATACCCATAAAAAATAACTAAAAAAATTAAATTTTCTATCAAAATTAACCCTCTATACACCCTCTATAAAAACCAAAGAACCGAGCCATCGATTTGCATATAATTTTTTTTCGAACTATACTAGTAATAGAAGTATCCTCTTTGGAAGATCCGAATGGATTCATAGTGATATGAATGGATTCATATTATATGAGCAAAAAATTCTTTTGGATATTACTTCCAATCAAATTAAGCAAATTAAAAAATTCTTTTGAATACTACCTCAAATCAGATTAAGGAAAGCCTTGGGTTTGTATTTAAGGATTTTGATCACATAGAATTAATTTTTTTTTGTGGTTTGAGAATATATCTTTTTATTGAATGTGATAAAGGTTTTTGACATTTTATAAATCAACGATTTTAATAAAAGTCCATTTAAAAATTTCAAGTTCTATTTCAAATATATCTATTATTTTATTATGTTAAAAGGCATTAATTTAAATTAGATTTTTTCCATTTATATTATATTTATTATTTTTTAAAAATTATATTATAATTATATTTAAGTTGTTTCTAATATTTATTTAATTAATATAATATATTATAATATAGTTTTCGATTCATGTTTACCTACATTTTTGTTAAAAATATGAAATTAAATGCCTATTTAAAATATATCCTTTGTTTTATAACCTGAAACAACATCATCTCAATTAAATCCAATAACAAAGCAATAATTAATAATAATAATAATAATAATAATATATAATTTTTAAACTTATATAATAATTATATATAATATTAATAAAGCAATTAAATCCCATAACAAAAATTTAAGTTAATTGTTTAAATTATTTGCTAATAATAAATATCATAAATATTATATAATTTTAAACTTGTATAAATTATATATAATTTAATAAAGGATAATATATCTATTATGTTAAAATATATTCACGCATCTATGTCATCATATATTATCTTTGGAAAACACATGATCCATAAAATAATGCAAGGGACAGTTTATTGTACACAATTAGCGAATAGTTAACTGTATTGACCGAGACTGAGTAAAATTAGGAAAAGCTTATACAATTTTGCTTACTGGGAAGGGAACATCTTTATATTAAATGAAATAAATTGAAACAAATAATTTGTATGGTAGCATTATCTTGATTTTGATTTTTTTTATTAGTTCCTCGCAAAGGTAGTGCATACTGGTCAATGTTTGATTTAATATTTTTGGCTCCCCATGATTAATATAGTTAACTTTAAGTAATACCATGAAGAAAAATTACAAATTGAAATTCAGAAGGGGGTTTATATGAAGCAAGAAAGAATTCTGCCAAACCACTAATGGAAATAACCATTAAAATCATTTTCCCGTTCAATTTTGTTGACTTACAAAAAATTAACAATATTATAATTTAAAGTATATCATAAAACAATAAAATATATACCATAAATAAACCATGAACTATAATTTTCATTTTTGTATACCATAAAACAATAAAATTTATATCTACGACGTAAGGTGTTCCCTTTTGAAATGAACTCCCCTAGCTACCACTTTGTACAGGTTTACAATGTTGGATGAGATGTTAGACAGTTGAGAAAATATTGACCATTGGATCACCACTCACTCCTCTTACTTAAATTGTGAACGGACTGCTCTTCTGGCTTTTCAACATCTTCTTCAATCATTTGGTTTTGAGGTATGGGTTCTGAATTACAGGTGTGCAGGGTTTTCAATCCATCTCTAGAAGAGAAAAACAGGTTTACGAAACTCAATCAACGCAAATAGAATTCTAGTGAACAACCTCTAAACTCTAGTATTAAGTATTTTACCCTAACCATCTCCTCGGGCCTTTTACTTTTTTCAACAGTCAAGATTCCCATTGTTTCTTCAACAGGAGTTTCAGGTAATCTTGGGTTCTTTTCTTCAACAGTAGATTCAGCGGTGTTTGGAACCAACTCTTCTGGCTTTTTTATTTCTTCAACAGTCAAGATTTCATTATTTCTTCAATAGAAGGTTTGGGGTTCTTTTCTTCAACAAGAGATTCAGCCATGTTTGGAACCAAGTCTTCAGGGTTTTGATTTTCTTCAATAGTCTAGGTTTCCGTTGTTTCTTCTACGAGAGGTTTAGGTATGCTTGGACGTTTGTTAACGGTGTGACATGGAGTCTAGACGATGGGATTCTATGGGAGACCTGACCCTTTCCAGGTTATTATTCTCTCTTTTAGAAGATTCAACGGGTCATTAACTCCGCCACCATGGTTAGTTTTCATTTTCCCTTAATTCTCTGTTTCTTTTACTTGCAGAATAATTTATAAGAATCTGTGGTATGGTTTCCAAATTACAGGTGTGTAGTGTCTTCAATCCATCTCTAGAAGAGAAAAATGAGTTTACAAATCTGAATCAATGCAAAGCAACTTCTAGTGAACAACCTCTAATTTTCACTTCATCATTGGGACATAAGTTTAAGAACCTGAAACAAAAGTAATCAAGTTCTGTTGAGTTTCCTCCACGACTAGCTTCATTTCTAGAATCATGCTCTGTAATGATTTCCCCACAAGTTAAGTCATTTTGAGAATCAGAATCTGTCGAGCTTCCTCCAAGATTCACTTCATGGTTAAAAGAATGTGATTTATACTCGAGCCTCTTGAACTTGGTATTAAGTTCCTACCTTCACTCCTAATATTATTTTAACATGAATCATTATTAATTTGATTAAATCTATTATTAGGTTTTTTACCCTATTAGATTGTTAACGGTTGTATAAATTCTTCATTGCCAATTTATCAGATGACGGATTAATTATTCCTCCTTCCGATTTCTTTCTCAGCTTGCTTTTCATCAAAAAAAAATTACAAAGTGTTTCAGGGAAAACTATTGTCTTTTCGATATGGTAGTCCCACTAGGATTGGTAGCTATCCTAGAAACAAACAATCAATGCAATTTGCAATTTCCTTTATGCATGATAGATAAGAGAGAAGCAAAGGGACCAACCTAGATCTTCCGCTTGACTCCTTGCTCGATTTCTTCCCCCCTTGATAGATTTTGCAACTCCTCTCCTACTTGTCCTGCTTAAAGAATACCTGTAGAGACAAAGCAACAAAACACCATCAAAGCATCTCAATCTATTATATCATAAACAATGTAGAATCAAAAATACATTGAACATACAATTGCATTCACAAATAACAAGATTCACAAGTACACAATTGTATGGAGGAAAACTCAAAGAACTTTATTAAAATAGAAGGGAGAATTACAACCCAGCTATCTGATCCAGCATCATCCTCCCAGAATCAAATCCCTCTTCACCTCATGAAAAGCAAGATCACCCATCAATACAATGCTTCTTCTTAAAGACAAACTATCAGCACTTCCTTACAAATTACAAAATTCCAGCCTCTAGATCTCTCAGATGAGGTATTCATTTATAGATGTCTGTAAGGGTGTGAGTCATCTCTGGATTTTTTATTAGTGTCATTCCACTTGTAGTTCTTGGTTCGACTTGGAGATCTCTTGGATCTCTTACTCATCCCTGGGTGAATTCAAAGAGGCAAGTGTCATAGGAGAAGTTTCTAGAAGATTCAATGAGCATCCACTTAGCAAACTGTCTTAGACATTTGTTCATTCTCGCTCATTGCACCCCACAAAAGGCCTCTTCAATATGCATCACGCCTGGCTAGTGTAGGGGTCACTATGCATCGCACCCTGATGTTGAAAAAGTCAGTATGGTCAAGTTTTGGCCAGTTCTAAGTGGTTTTTCAGGTGGAACTTTTGGAGAATGATGTAATCAGTTGACCATGACACTTTAGGTTATGAAACAACACTTTTAGGGTTTGAAGAGCCATTGGTTTATTGACATATAAGATTGGGGTTGCAGTGCCCAAATATGTCCATAATAGCTGCCCCCTAAAGCATGAAGTCGTAAATATTTTGATGTCGGGTGAAATTCTTTATCATGAGGATCCGAGGTATTCGAACTGGAAGGTGACCTATATAAGATACAATACAATACATCATCATCATATTATTTTCATGATCTAGCTGAGGCAGGCATTCCCATGCTCATCATCCCTTAGCTTGGATGATCATCTGTGTAGCTTTTGTGTACATTTGATGTCTTTATATTCTTGAATATATCACAGCCCGGATGGATGAAACTAGATCTGGGGTCTTCAAACTCATTCAATCTTCACCTGATGTACAAGTCAATCCATGTGAAAAGATGTCCTGAAGTTGAACATGGAAAGACATCGCCTGATTACCAACCAATAATGCAAGTTGTTAACAGGCGCGAGAGGAATCACCGATATTGATAATCACCCTCAAGGTACCATTGTACAATTCACATGGTGTGAATATATGATCTGATGTTGAACACCACACAAAATCTCTCGGTCGAAGGCCATTGATGTAAACCTGTCGCCAGAAGTGAGAAACTTACCATTGAGTCATGCAAGCTTCAAAGTACTAAAAGGGTTGTTTCTAAGTCAACTTCTTGGATAATGCGCTGATGTCGACAAGAAGTGACCCGTCATAGGAGGGCCTTAATGTATCCCACATCTATGACACGAAACGTAGAAAATGATTTTCTGCAAGTAAAAAAGATCTAATGATACAAGGTTTAGGAATGACAGTCATGAAAAATGGAGGGTGAAGATATTGCAGTGGATGAGGCATTAACTGGATGGTGAATTCTCTGAATGACTTATCTTGAACATATTGGTGACACTGAGATGGATTGGTAACGTTAACCCCAAAAATGGATGGCATGGAGAACCAATATATATATGACCAGTGAATGGAATAACCCAACCTGACTCAATCATGGTGATGGAGTGAAAGTGTCATGTTCAAGAGCAACCTAAAACCAATAAAGTTCTTCAAGTTTTCTTCCCTTTTTCCCTAGTCATTGCTAACCAGTATCTCTTTATTTTGTCAAGATTGAGGAGGATAACATATGCTTGTTCTATAATTTTCCCTTCGGGCAAATTTGCCGCTATGTTTTAGTGAGCCTAGCGATAATGAAACTCATTCTTGTCTGGGTGGACAAGTTTGTTACTATTGTTTCAATGAGTTTAACAACAAGGATAAGTTAGTCCTTTTCATGTTTAGAGATTTTGAAAAGGGATGAAAAGGAAACTCCAACAGTTCTTTTTCGTAGCATAATCCCTTAAGTCTGAAAAAGAATTAAATAATACGAAAGGGATGAGTTTTCGATAACTTTAGCGAGCCGAAAAGATAAGCGCTCAAACTTTTTCATGAGATAAACCCTTAGGTCCGAAAAGTTTAAAATGTATGGGAGGGATGGCACTTCCAATCACTTTAGCTAGCTGGAAAGGCCAATAGTTCGACAATCTTTTCATATTTAACGAGTCTGAAAAGAGTTTAAAGTAGACTCGTTTTTTGAGGAATAAGTGGCATTTAGGGTAGCAACTGGTTTTGGGTAATCTTGGAGCTTCTCAAAACATGGTGATGTGAAGAGGGTGGCTAACAAAACCACTCATCGCAGTTGTCCCTCAAAAAGGTAAACAATCAAGTGGAAGCATATGATCGGCTAAAAGAATGGAGGTGATGGCGAGAACACAACCAAGGTTCAAAAGGCTGATAGAATGGCAATCACAAAGGTTATTTACCGAAGGTGGGTTCATTTTTTAATGATCTTGAACTCTGGGGGAACATATGCTCGGTGTTCCTTTTTATGTAAGCTAGGAACAACCAAACTAAAAAGCTAAAAAAACTAGAAAGCTAAGGAACTATTGAGGTTAGGTAGGATGGTTTCGTCCTTGGAATGGTTTAAACACTTCTTTTCCTTCCTCCATAGTGCAGACAAAGGTGAATGGTGGATCAGACCAATCACCTAACCTAAGAAGTTGAAAAAACTAAAAAGCTAAAAAAATGAAATTGGTTGTTTTTTGCTTGTATAAAAAGGTTTGCATGCCCCTAGGCGTCGAGAAAAGGAGAGTCTCCAGGTAACCATATGGAAGTTATTGCAGTTAAGTAGGATTGTTTTTGCTAGTGGAGCCGACGAAACACTCCCTTGGCTTTGTCCATCAAATAGAAAAAGGTGAATGGTGTGAGATAACACTTCCAATCACATAACCTATAGGGAAACCTATCTTTTCAGCTGGGTTTGTCTCAAAATAGACATGGGTGCATGCCCCCTAAGGGTGAGACACTATTGACACAAAAGAACCATTTAGGGTTGATGTTTGACTTCAAGCTGTGTTTGAAACGGGAAATGAAAGCTGGTCAACAGTGACAATTTTGCCTTCATGTGCGAAACACATCACTCAAAAGAGTGTTGAAACAATAGCTTCCATGTTGTAAGCATAGTCACATCCAAGGAGTAGATTGTAATATAACAACCCTTGGACTACCATCACGTTCAAGTGAACAATTTTCCTTCTCAAAGTTATGGGTAAGTTAGGAAGGATCCCTAATGGTCGACTGGTTCCTTTGTTAAAGCCTGACAAATTCTATGTAATAGGCATAAGCGATGGTGAACCAAGCACTTTCGAAGCAGTTGAGGAAAGGATACTCACTGAAGCCCTTACATCTATGATAGTGCCAGACATGACCATTTTATAAACTTGTACTATGATCCGGAATGGCAAGTTAGAAGGAATATAGGATATCACTATTCGATTCCAATCGAAGGAAGCGACTAGACTGCTTGGAGGGGGTACCGAATAAACCGTTGAATTTACCCCTTGAGTAGCGGGAACTGGGGGGTTCTCTTCCTGTTGTGAAGGAATGGGTGGATTTCCCACAAGTTTATCGGAATCTAAAGTGATAAAAAGAATTTGAATAGTATTGTTCTCACTCTCTTTGGGAATGGTATCATCTAAAGGTGGATCTTCTAAAGGTAAAACTGGGTCGGTTGCCATCTCGATTTGTTGACTTTGGTCCGGTATGGACTCAAAAGATTCACTTTCAATGATAGGTGTTTCGACCGATGGTTGAGTTATGTCAGTGAGATTTTCAACCAGTAAAGTACTTGAGGTGAGTTTCTTGTATCCAGATGAAAGTCATTGCAGTGAAGCAGGAGAGTTACGCAAGACTCTTTTGGCCTCATCCAAAAAAGGACAACGGGGAAGGTGATGGTCCCCTTCACATAATCCACATGGAATTTTGAGCTTTCCTTTCTGTCCATGAACTTCATTTTCACTAGTTGATGGTGTGCTGTCAACATGATCACCAGAGGTTGATGACACCGGACGGTGCGAATGGGGAGACCATTCTCTCAAGATCTGTGGAAGGCAACAACAATCTCGATGAAAATGGTTTCCTCTGCAAATTACACAATGATATCTGGGAGATTTAGTGTGCATATTTTCACCAGATGATTCATGGTTGCCCCCTTGTTTAACTGTCTTCTTCTCCTTCTTCTCCTTCCCTTTCTTCTTCTTCTCAGTCACTTGGTTACTAACATCACTATTTTCACCAAGCGAAGAGGAAGAAGGGGAGGGAGAACAAACGAAGAAGAAGGCAAAGGGTTAACTCTAGTATTAACTGGTTGCTAACTCGATTGCTGAGGAATTATGATATTTTGAATGACAGAGGTTGAGAATAGCCATACCGGCAGGCCAACTGTGATTCCCGGGAGAGACAATGTGGCCATATATGGCGCACCAATATCTCCCCAAGAGGAGAAAGGACTAGGATTCCCTTAAAAAGGGATTCCTTGATTGGTAGACCCCATTATCTCAACGTAAGATCAACAAAGAAATAGGGATGTTATTCCGTATTTAATAAATTTTAATGACGCTTTGACACAACTTTGCTTTTCAATTTTTAAGAGTTGAAAAAAAGCTAAAGATGACTCTGGTCCCCTTCAATTTTTAATGAGCTTGAAGTGACAAGTGCTCAGATGGACCTTTTCTTTTAAGGATTCAAAAAGGAATGAAAGTGACTACTATGGAAATCTAGACAGAGGGATTACCAAACCAATCACAAAACTGCAATATAAATCTTGGTGATAAATTAAAGAGAAATTACCAAGGACTTATGTACGACAGTCAATCTTCCCGAATGTTGTGTTCAGTGCATTGCACTCGATAGGGTGACAGACATGGCTTCCTATGAATAAAGGATATAAGCCTATTGTGGTCTCCCAATATATACTCGATGATATGGGGAGCACAAGTCCGTGCTAGCACTTGTCGTATCAAAGAAGAGGAATCACCCAACCTTCGATGAAAATGATAGTTACTAGATTTTACGATGCCATAACACATCTCTAGCCTACACCTCTAGTTGTGTTGCGTTAGGTTCCAAAGCATTGTTAAGTTCATTGAAATTTATTTTAGAGTTGATCTTGCTTAGAATTTTGCCTTTCAAGGTTCACCATGTGATGTACATGTAAAATTCCTAAATATGCAATCTAGAATGATAAACAATCGTCGTTTATTTTTAACAATGAAAATCCTAGCTACTAAGGAAAGAAGATTACGATTCTTTCAAATAGAGAGCAAAGAGCACACACTAAACGCACTTTTCCTAAATCATTTTTCGCACACAGTCTAAATTCAAATTCAAATGCATGTATTTGTTTTTTGTTCCCTTTAATGTGAAGAATTCCAAAAAGGAAAACTGATTATAGATCTGAGATATCTTCTTCAAAGTGACATTTTAACAATTTCTTTTCAAAATGAAAGGAAGACTTGAACGACACTTTTCAATTTCAAATAGAAGATGTTTTCGACACTTCAAATATCAAAACATGCAATCAAATACATGAAGAAAAAGTTCAATCGACTATCTAGAGAAGGAAGACTCTACGACACTCCTCTTTTTGACACAAAACGACAGTTACGACACTTTTGGATCAAAACGATAGATCGATTTACGCAACTTTTCAATGAAGGACTGTAAATGATGGAAAAATACATAAAAAATTTTACTAATCCTAATCAATGGAGGCTAGTCTATGTAATGCAAAGAGGCTTTAGAAATGAGATACTATTCATAAGGAGCAAAAAACAATTAAACAAAGCTAAAAACAAAGACAAAAAACCCAAATTTCAAGGAGAGAAATAGGATTACTCAGTCATCGCACCTGTGCTTTACAGAAACAGGGATGCATCTCACCTGCTACAGTTGGGAAGTTCGATGCATACTGGCTTCCAATTACAAATAGTGTGATGGGCCAGGGAGCGCAACTAAGATGGGTTTGGCTCAAATTTGTAGCTAATTTCAGTGAGTTAAGCTTAGTTATTATGGACAGTAAAGATCAAAGTATAGAGGAATGATTTTGGGAGGTTACTGAGCTACCACATAGGCATTTAGAATTCTTGTAAGTCAGATGTTCGGTTCATAAACTAAATCAGAGATGGACTAAAGTAGCATCCATATACTATGCACTTGCAGAGGAAGAGCAGTTCGAAGGCTATCTGGATAACTTCAAGCTCCATCTATAGTTTATAAAGCAAACAATCAACAACAAACAAACAAATTATTCGGTCCCTAACAAAGTTTCCATTTTTGTTTCTGGGAAAATTAGTGTCTTTTCGATTTTCTAGTCCCACTAGGATTGATAGCTATCGTAGAAACAAAAAATCAAAGAAATTTGTGATTTCCTTTATGCATGATAGATAAGAGAGAAGCAAAGGGACCAACTTGGATCTTCCACTTAACTCCCTGCTTGATTTCTCTGCCCCTTGATAGAGTTTGCAACTCCTCTCCTACTTGTCATGCTTAAACAATACGTATAGAGACAAAGCAACAAAACACCATCAAAGCATCTCGATCTATTATATCATAAACAATGTAGAATGAGAAATACATTGAACATACAATTGCATTCACAAATAACAAGATTCACAAATACACGATTGTATGGAGGAAAACTCAAAGAACTTTATTAAAATAGAAGGGCTAATTACAACCCAGCTGTCTGATCCAGCATCATCCTCCTAGAATCAAAGCCCTCTTCACCTCATGAAAAGCAAGATCACCCAACAATACAATGCTTCTTCTCAAAGACAAACTATCAACACTTCCTTACAAATTACAAAATTCTAGCCTCTAGATCTCTCAGATGAGGGATCCATTTATGGATGTCTGCAAGGGTGTGAGTCATCTCTAGGTTTTTTATTAGTGTCATTCCACTTGTAGTTCTTGGTTCCACTTGGAGATTTCTTAGATCTCTTACTCATCCCTGGGCGAATTCAGAGAGGCAAGTGTCATAGGAGAAGTTTCTAGAATATTCCATGAGCATCCACTTAGCAAACTGTCTCAGACATTTGTCCATTCTCACTCATCGCATCCCACAGAAGGCCTCTTCAATATGCATTTCACCTGGTTAGTGTAGGAGTCAGTATGCATTGCACCCTGACAGTGAAGCAGTCAATATGGTCTAGTTTTGGCTAGTTTTGAGTGGTTTTTTAGGTGGAACTTTTTGGGAATGATGTAATCAATTGACCATGATCCTTTAGGGTATGAAATGACACTTTTAGGATTTAAAAAACCCTTGTTTTATCGACATATAAGATTGGGGTTGCAGTGCCCAAATATTTCTATGACACAAAGCATTCCAAGCAGCAAAGTATATACTAGAAACTAGGTATTAAATTTTCGTTTGTGTGTTACAATATTTTCTGCCATAGTCCAATTGTAAGAAAATTGTTGACTTGTTAAACATTCTAAATCTCTAGATTTATGAGAAATTTGATATGGACCTGGAATATGCATAATTTGCAAAAAAAATGAGGAAATTGTGGATATTGTAAGAAAATTGTTGACTTGTTAAACATTCTAAATCTCTAGATTGATGAGGAATTTGGTATGGACCTGGAGTATGCATAATTGGTAAAAGCAATGAGGAAACTATGGATCTGTTAATTGCAAATTGTTGTGGATCATTTATTTGCACACCATTCATATGTTAGGCAAGTTTGGAGTGAAAAAATAAAGAGATCAAATGGGAAAAATAACTCGTAAGGAGAAATGTTGTTAATATGCTCTGAAAATTGGCACCAAAGATAAATCAGTAGTTGTGTTCATGGGAGCCTCCCATGCTTTGTTTTGTGAGGGATTTACCTTGTTAGAATATCCCAAGACAATGATAGTCCATCTAAACAGGTATGTGATCAAATTGGATATGTTATACAGAGAACTTGAAAATATTTTGTCACCAAGAATTTTGAAAGCTCCATAGATCAACGAAAATAAAGCTTCATTTTTTTTAAATGGAGCATGTCATGGAACTTTAGGTAGATGTGGAGCTGGTGACATGTTAAATTTAAGGGAACTCGTTATATTATTTTCAAGAATGCAGCAAGTCAGGGGAGAAATAACAACGCTGAGATCTAGGCTTTATGATTACTTCTAAAATGGGTAGTTGAAAAAGGTATCGACTGCATCCAAGTGATCTGGATTCTAAACTATTATGTATTAGGCGAATGGAAGAAGCGATATCAAAAATCGGGTAAGAAATTTTCCCTTCTTATGCATTGTTAAATTTGATTATGCTTACACATTGTTTAATGTGTTTTCATGGGTAATTGTAAGTTGTGTTGTTGCTTCATTGTTATTATATTTATGTATGATTCTTGTTCTTAGAGCTCTGCATGCAATTATGATCATATAGTCCTGTAGTTAGAAGGTTTGATAAATTTTTAGTAGAACATCGGATTGTCCTAATGTAAACTTTATATGCATTTTTTTAAATTTTTTATTTTATTTTATTTTATTTTTTATTTTATTTTTTTCTGACTCCTCATACTATCGTAATAATGGGAATGGAATGGGAACTTGGTAATATTTTCCTTTGAAATCTGAAAAGAGTTACTTTGGATTGGATAAAACAGTGCTTAATCATGTTGTTTGATTGATTAGGGATAGAAGAAAACAAAAGAATGTTTATCTTTTTTATTATTTAATTTTAGTTTATTTCACGAAATCAATCCATATTTGGATTGCATATTTTAGGAATATAACTTTAAAAGAACAAGGACCTGAAGTTTCATGTATTATTTCATCGTTTTTCGAATAACCCATTGGTAAATTTTATGTAAAGCTGACCATCTAACAGAGTTTTTTTTTTCTCATGAAGAAGATTGAGGGACATGGACTTGATTTAAGCTCAATTATGATAACATATCTTAACCTATACCTAATAAACATTAAAAGGGATCTCAATAACAAAAATTAAGATGGATTCATACTAATTTGTTTATTCTTAAGTGAGAATTTTTAAAAAATTACATTAATTATTTATCCGTGAAAGAGTTGACATGTATTCCACTTGACATGCCTTCTACTTGAGGCTGTAACAGCACTTCTCTTGTCTTGGTGTAATAGATGGGTTGCGTGCAAATGTTTACTTCTTTTTGGTAAGGAGCCCAAATAGGGGTGAAGGTGAGTTTTGAACTCGAGTAGTTGAGTCAACCAGAAACAAAGGATTTGAGGCCTTCTGAATGCATGGATGGATCAAAGAAAGGTCCTTTTCCTCTCCCATGAATAATCTTAATAGACTAATCCGACTAACTAAACAATCCAACTGGCTATACTAACCTCCCTCACTAATTCTCCCATCCTTTCGAACTATTTTCCTTATTTGAGAATTACAAACTTTTATTTTTGTGCTAGTTACACCCTTTACACCCCCCTCTCAGTAGTCAAGGTAATGGCCTACCTTGTCATCAAATTGTTAACTTGTTTATTACACTACGCAAACAATCAATCGAGGGTTAATGACATTCGGTTTCCTATTGGACATTATTGTGAATTCATATTAGCTTCCCTCGGTGGATTGATGCTCATATTAAGGAGGGATGGTCCTGCTAGGTATTAGTCTTCAGCTTTGTTAGGATATGGGAAAGCCCAGTACACAAAAGGAGGCACATTTGAAATCAATTTTGATCTTAGAATATTTCAGTTTAAAGGAATGAAAAATTTTTAGTAGAATATAGCACCTAGTTTATTCTCAGGGCTCAACATGTTTACCAAGGTTGTGTTGCACATAAATAGGAACCATTCCAATGTACTTTCATGTCATGTCTTACAGTTTTATGATAACCAAATAATGAAAATAATCACACATTATACTTAGTGACCATGAAATAGATAGAGGGACATGGGAATCTTAAGCTTAGATATGATCTTGGAAACTTAAGTTCAAATGAATGATAATATTTCGGTAGAACATAGGTTCTAGTTTATTTCTAGGTCACAAAATATATCTCAAGGTTGTTTGGCACATAAATAGGTAGCAACCCAATGGAGTTTCCTTTGAACAAATTAAGGTTTAGTGAGCAAACATGTTTTCCTGGAGCTCAAAGGTGAGCTTCTAGATGAGAAAATTTGATTGTACTGTTGATGGTTTAAGATGGAACCTATTTTTTGGAGGTTAAACTCTATATGAAAGGCTCTAAATTTCCAATTTCAAAATCCAAGAAGCTACAAACTAAAAGAAACACACATATACACTCCAGGAGAGCATTTTGTTGACAAAGAGAGAAGTAGTTGAAGGATTTCAAAGTCAAGAATTTGAAAAATAACTTACTATTCAGAAGAGTCAAGAATTTTCAAAATAACTTACTATTCGGAAGAGTTGCTATTTTTGATTGACACGATCACCATAATATGATTGCACTTGTATTTTAGTTTTTCCTACAATACTTCTCAATATATGGTTCTATCACTTAAAGATTTGTTGATGAGACTGATTTTATTATCAGTTATAGGCTGTGACGGCATGGGCACTTAATGTTCAATTATATTTTGATTGCCCAAGTTATTGAAACAACATCGTGATTTGAATCCAATATAAAGGATGCTTGTATCAGAGATCACCCCTGCAACTACCCAAAATGTGGCCCACCCATCACATGGTGAGGTTCTATTTTGTTTTGTTAGTTTGTTTTTCCAAGTGTCTCTTTATGATCAGACATTCTCCATGCACTTTTATGTCTAATTATGGTAAGATATCTTTCAATAAATTAAATACCTTACATGTTTATATGCAACGAAAGATCCTTCAAGCATGAGCACTACAAAGGAAGCACGCACTTGATTAATAATCAATGAAGAAGGGGAATTAACTACTGATTCCTTGCTTGCAATCTCTATTAAGGTATTATATAGCCCTTCGAGTCTTGTCTTGAAAGTTTTAGATATATCTAAGACATATAAGCCTTTTTCAAACCATTAGTATATATGACATGTGATACAAAGAACTTATCGATTGGCCTAACCATGATGTTCTACAGTTTACAGACTTGTAATACATTGTGCAGTATCAAGCTGCACAAAGTTTCAAATAGAATCCCATAAGTAAGATTACAAGGGTGGTGAAAAGCCATGTGAATCGAAAGAAGATCATGAGTTGAATATCTAGTTATGTAGCATCAAAACAAATTCTGGCTTTGATGGGGTGCTCAGGTAGTGGGAAAACGACTTTGCTCAAAATTATTGGAGGAAGAATTCAAGGAAAATTGACTGGTTCTTAATAACATTGCAAAGGTACACTAATTCATATGTGATGTTCCTTGCAACTGAAATATTTTAAGGTTATTATGGATATGTAAGGACCATATTTGTTACTTTTGCTCCTTAATAGTCATCTAGACAGAATTATGACATGCAAGTTGAATTATGTGCAGAGTAGCACCACCATAATTATGACAATACATCAGCCGAGTAGCAAGCTTTCTCATATGTTCAACATACTCTTGGTGTTATCAAAAGGATGACCTATTGTCTCAAGTCAAGAAACAAATGCCATGGGATATTTTGGTAGCAAGGGATTTACACGAAATATTCCAATGAATCTTGTAGATTTTCTACTATATTTGGCAACAGGGGACATCTCTATGATTTCCACACCACTAGAGCCAAGTATAACCATAGGAAATGAAGCTCCAAAGGAAATACAAAAGATAAGTACAAAATTGATTTGGAGCCTAAAGAAAGAATTATGATGAAAGAGCTGAAAATTGAAAGCAAGTTGCAGGAATTATGATGGAAGAGCTAAAAATTGAAAGCAAGCTGCTGGAAGTAATAAATCTGAAAAAGGAATGGTCCACATCTTGGATTGAACAATTATGGACACTCTTAGTATGGACGTTCAAACAACACCAAACTGATTATTTTTAGCAAACTGAGGCTTCTAGAAAAATTGGAGTCTCCCTTCTTCTGTGATTTCTCTTGTGGAAATCTAAAATGTCGACAAAAGCACAACTTAGAGCTCAAGTGAATATTAGAGAATATATTTGTTTAACAATGATCTTCATTATCGAATTTTCCAATAGGTTGTGCATAAACAAATTTACTCCAGCATTAAATTAGACCCAAAATTGCATTCCTTGCTTAAAATATATCGGATACTAATTAACATGTTTGATAATAACTAAAATTGTAATATGTGGTGCAGGTTGGATTGTAAATGTATTTATAAAATAGCTAAACATTTACAAGATCAAAATGCCATTACAGCTATATAGAATGTATAAATCCAAACAAAAGAATGGCTAAAAATCTAATTTGAAGCCACAAGGGATATCAAACTCTCGTTTGAAGCCACAAATTATATTCAGAAGATATTTAAGACATTGGAGTGTGAATAACCCACATGTTTAAATTAAGCATCGTGCATTCTTTTTTAAACAACAAAGTTGTAGTAGTTTCCTAGCAATGATCAATTTTTCATTTGAATAAAACGACCCTTCTCTCCATTATTTCTTCTAAATTGACAAGTATATTTTTTGGATATGCACCGCTTGAGTTTTGTTAAAAAAATAACTAATAATTTTAAAATAATATTTAATAATTTTTAATTTATAATTATAAATTACTATTTTGATTATCAATTTTAATCAAAATAATATAATTTGATGTGGTGGAGGCTGACATTTTTAATGCCGATACACTAACAACCAAACATGGTACTTGAAGTAAGAGATTTATTTGTGCTGAGAAAAAAAAAAAAAAGAGTTATGGTAATTGTAAATTATTAAATCTTGATTGGAATGATAATATAGTTTTAGTGGAGGATCTATGTTCTATGTCGATAGCAAATTTTTTCGTCTTCATTAAGTCAAAATCTACATCTAGAAACTGTAAATGTTGGCTAAGGGGACATAATAGGAAGATTGATGTATGACTTGGGCTTGGTAGCCGCGAAGGGGACATACCAGGAAGATTGATGTATGGCCTGGGGCTTTGTAGCCCTAGTTGTGGAATCCATAAGTCAGCAAAAAAATTGGTACTAAGGCCTTTAACCCTAAAGTAAATTTTCTAAAAGCGGGATCACTATATATGTCACTGGGTGAAAGCAATGACCTAACAAAGATGGACAAGAGGTATTGTACAACATCTATTTTGTAGGGATGTTTTTTTTGGAGAGATACTATGTGGCGAATTGAAAGTGTCATCCATTATAATTTCCTACTTGTAAATTTTTATTGAAACTTAAAAAAACATCTTAGAAGATCATGAACCAATTTTTGTTACAAACATTATACTATCTATAAAATTCAGATAATGTAAAACCATTTAACTTTACCTTCCACTTTTGCATGCAATCTTCTTTATTAATTCTTATTTTCAATAACCATTTACATGTTACAATTGTTATTCAATTTATGCCTTACCACGTTTTTGCGCGCCACCAAAAAAGTTCGTTCAACCTTCTGCACCTGTACACCACTCCATCCACGGCTGGACATTAATCTTGACACGCACAAGCCCTGACCAACCCGCATGCAAAATATCCACTTGGTTTTCGATCTATGCCCTACACCTATCTAGGACTCAATCCAAATGTGGACACGAATCTTAACAAAAACAGGATGTCAACAATTTTTCAAAGTCGTCATTTCCAATTTCCAGGATGTCAACAATTTTTCAAAGTCGTCATTTATTAAAATTGTTTTAAATTTTCTTTATGTTTTATAGTTTTTAATGTTTTTTAACATTAAAATTTTTTAACCTCTTTTTAACCTTTTTTAAACCAATTTCTTTCAATAATTT
>APFE031607543.1:63199-75367 GCA_000404065.3 Pinus taeda
ATTTAAAATACTTTATTTTATTATATTTTTTTTAATTACCTTTTCTCATTATTGATAAAAAGTTTTTTATTATTGATAAAAAACTTAAATTTTAATTTTAATGTTATATGGTTAAATTTATAAATTAAATCCTTAATATTCCTCCCTTTGTAAAGTTAATGCTGGAAGTGCTAACATTACCACCCAATTAGTGGGGGCTCAAAATATTTAGTGGGGGCTCAAAATATTTAAGGTTTAATGTTTAAAATTTAATATTCCACATTTAACTTATTAAGTTAAACAATTAATATTCTGACTTGAGCGGGGGTCAACTAATTTTCACCCTCTTCTGAAATTGGCCAGTAGAAGAGGGTGTAAATGAATGGAGAGGCAATGGGGGTGACAATGAGGGTGGTTACCAGTTGAGAAGAGGTGGGGTGTAGTAACCATTACCAACTACGAAATCATCCCGAGTGCTCGATATGACGATGAAAAAGTACAAGGGATAGAAGAAAACACCATTGCCCTGTTGAACGAGATTTATTAGTATCTTCTCTACAACCCCGTCTCATACCACTAAATATATCAGTGCTTGTCTATTTTATTTTATAATTTTATTTTTATTTATTTCTTCTATTTATTTATATAGTTTATTGTAACAATTTGGTACTAGCTATGTTCATAAACAGTATGTATAATTATTTTGAGGAATTAAAGTAAACTAGCCTAGATCAATTTTAACTTCGGATTTATCAAGCGTTGAGAGGAATAAAATCTCTAGAGGTGAAAATGTCTTTTTTTAGTGCAAGACTTGATTAAAAGTTTGCACATCGAGCGATTTGATCCCTCTTGACATTTGAGAGATCTAGAGTTAAGATGGATCTAGGTCGATTTCATTTGTGTCCGTCTAGAGTCAAGATGGATCTAGGTTAGTTTCATTTATGTCCTGCCAAAGAAAATCTAACGAACATATGATTAATTTTATCATTAACATGTAAATTCATCTAATATTAATATAATCATTTTAAACATGCTAAATATGTCTCAAATTAATTTGGTTATTTTAATTTTAAATTTCCTAAGTTATCTCAGTGTGTTGAGATAATAAATATTGCTAATAACTTTAATGATGAAAAATGATAAAATAAATTTTTTTAATGCAAAATGACAAAGTAATTGTGTTGAATGATAAAAAATATGAATAATAAGATTATAGACAACTAAAAATAATCTTCATTGTGATCAATATCAAACTATTTTCTTATGCTATTCTTATTGTCACTGTCACCCTTGTTACTTTTGTCATCTTTTCATATCGATTATATGAAAAGGACATGTTAAATCATAAACCATTTAAATATTTAGCTCGAACTATTGCACTAAACACCATACACCACACTTTGTCTCCCTTTCTCTCCAATATTAATAGGTTGAATTACTATAACACAAAAATCAATGTACATTGTCAATAATTTTTTGTACTTACATTGAAATCAATGCACAATGTTAATCCAATCACTTTAAAATTAATGTACAATCATACATCCAATTACATCAAATCAGAAATCAACATCTACACTGAAATCAATGCATCTAATGCAAGCAATCAAATAAGATTAGAAAACAACATTTACATTGAAATCAATGCATCCAATGCAAGCAATCAAATAGGATTAGAAATCAAAATTTACACTCAAATCAATGCATATAGTGCAAGTAAGCAAATGGAATTAGAAGCCAACATCTACAATGAAATCAATGCATCTACTGCAAGTAAGAAAATAGGATTACAAACTAAAATCCACAGTGAAATTAATGCATCTAGTGCAAGAAATCAAATAGGATTAGAAACTACCATCTACACTAAAATCAATGCATTTAGTGCAAACAATCAAATATGATTAGAAATCATCTACATTGAAATCAATGCATCTAGTGCAAGAAATCAAATATGATTAGAAGTCAACATCTACATTGAAATCAATGCATCTAGTGCAAACGAACAAATAGAATTAGAAATCACCATTTACACTGAAATTAATGCATTTGTTGCAAGCAAACAAATAGGATTAGATATCATCTACATTGAAATCAATGCATCTAGTGAAAGAAATTAAATATCATTAGAAATCAACATCTACATTAAAATCAATTCATATAGTGCAAGAAATCAAATATGACTAGAAATCAGCATCTATAATGAAATCAATGCATGTAGGGAAAAATTTACTTTTCCCTCTCTCCCCCCTCCATCTATATCTATCTATCCCTTCATCTCTCCTTCTTTGTCTATATGTCTCAGTCCCCAAAACACACATGCACTCTCACTCCATATCTATCAATATCTCTATCCCTCCATCCCTCTCTCCATCTAGCTCTTCTTCCCTTTCAATCTATATCTCTATCTCCCTTTGTCTTTCTATATCACCTCGAAAAAATACACTCTTTCTGTAATCTATCTATCCCTCCATCCCTCCTCCTCCCCTCCCCCTCTCTCTTCCCCCTCTCTCCCTCTCTCCCTCTAATATCTCTCTTCCCTCCTCTTATCCTCTCTCCCTCTTTATACATCTTACTTACCACTTCCTCTCTCACTCTCCACCTTTCCTTCTCTATTTCTTTCTTCTTACCTCCCCCTCTCTCCCCCTCCAAATCCATCTCTCTTTCACTCCCTCTCTCCACTCTCTCACCTCTCTCTCTGCCTTCCTCTCTCTCTCTCTCTCTTCACCCTCCAACTATATTACTATATTCCTCCTTCTCTTGTCCCTCATTCTCTTGTCCCTCATTCTCTCCCCCATTCTCTCCATTCCTCCTTCTTTGTCTGTTTATCTCACCCCCAAATATACACATTCTCTCTCCATCTCTCACTTTTCACTACCTCTTTATCTCCACTTCTCACTCTCTATGTACTTATTCTTCCCTCCCTCTCCCCCCCTACAACTCTATCTCCCTATCCCTCCCTCATGATGGCCCTCTAAATTAGACATAAATTAAGGCCCATGCCTATAAATTAAACATAAATTAAGTCTCACCTAACCATCCTTCAAACACATTAAACCTCTCTTTTTGCACTAGATAATGTATTTTTAACTTTAATATGTTCATTAGGAAGGTTTATTAGTAATTGTATATTTTTGTCTAATATTATTTATTTTTGTGGAATATTATGAGAATATTGAGCAAATAATGAAGATTTGGAGGAGGAGATAATTTAGGGACTTTCTCCCTACTACTAGAGGATCAATATTAAATAAAAAATGAAGAATATATTATGGAATTATGGCACAAATTGTGGAACTTCAATGATTGAGAAAATCTAGGAATATGTTCCCTGCCATTTAATGCAGATTTCTAGTATTGGGACCAGATCCACTAATCAAGGGATTTTGGTGGGGAAAGCTTCCTCCTTTCATGGTGAATGATTCGTAATAATTTTATATAAGCACCAAGTCGAATTTTCCTCTAGGGGGAGATTTTGATTAGTCTTCTTGTCGAGAGAATTCGTATTTTTGCAGCTTCATTGTGTTTTCTTGCAGTGATGTAATTGTATTGATGAAAATAATGAAAATTGGTGTCATGATCAGCTTCTAGATCTTGTTTTCCTCCCTAGGCCTCCAAGTTTCCTTGGGCTTGGCCATCCCAAGAGAGTCAAAGGCTTGTTGTATCTTTTTTTTTTCTTGTTGTTACTTCTTATTCACATGCATCTCTTGTTCTTCTTTCTTTCTATTTCTGCATTTAGTATTAATGATTTCTTGTTGTAGTGTTGGGTTAAATGGTTAATGTAAACCCTTTTGTAGGATCACAAGCATCATTTTGTTCTTGGAAATGATTTGGAATATCATAGTAATCATTGAGCTACTTAGATTAGTTTTCTTATTTCCAAATCTAGATTTTTGAAACTCCTTTGTGGCAAAGAATAGTAAATTTCTGATATTTTTTAGAGCATGCTAACGAGCTTCAATAGAGTTGGTTCAACTTGCATTAAATCACAAAAAAAATATATTTAATAACAAAAACCACCCCATTTAATTTGCACTTGATTAGATTATGCATTTTATAGATTTACTAGCTCACTAGTTTTCGAATTTCTAGATTTTAGACTAGTAATTTTCCGCTATTTTTTTAGCATGGGTTAATTGTCTTTAAGTTTCTTAGGATAAGTTGCAATTGTCATTTATGATCTCTTAGAGTTCATATTGGTTTCAAAGCACTTTTTTATTGATGTCAAGCACCCCATTTATGCACTTAGCCATTAGCTGGTAACAGTTATGTTTTCTTCCATTTAATAAATCTTCCCTATGCATAGAATGAATTTGTGTACATATATAGACAATAATGTGTGTTTGTGTAGGAGATTATAATTTCAAGGATACCTTATCATGTTCACCTCATCCAAGCCTCATCCACCCATGTCACCAAAATCTGCTAAAATCTCAATCCAAATTCTTGTTTTATAAGAAACAATTCCATTTCCATTGAGAAAATCCAACCATCTTGAAGCCCTTTGTTTAGTTCTGGGTAGTGTCCATTACCTCCATGCCTTATTATTCCATTATCCACCTTTCCCAAGCTTCATTCAACCTTCTACACCACTTCTTAAGTTTTCATCATGTTCCTATAGTAAAATAGGGGATCATGTAGGAGAACTAGTACATCCTGTAGACATCCTATAGGAAATCCTGTAGCAACCTATTTTGAGCCTGAATTGAGAAAAATCATCACTTAAGTTAGGATTAGGCACCTACTTGACCTCCATGCCATCAAGAACATTGTAACCCTCTTCCTCCATACCTGTCTCCCCTCCCAAAGAACAATGAAAGATTATTATTTTCATTTATAAAAGAAAAAGATTAAAAAACGAGTTCTTTTATATTCACACATGCACATAGCAGTTAATGCTCCCTATATTAAAATCCACGCTCAGTTAGTTTAAATCATCACATGTGATCAATAGGGTTAAGATAGGTTTCTTTTACATGTAGTTCATGATTGTTATGCAATTAGAATAGGTTTCTTTCCTTGTACTTTATTTCTTGCATTAGGTTAAGGTTTCCATTTCGAGCATTTCATTTTTTGCAAATAGTTTAGGATTTGATTACAGTACATGCACTCCATTACATCGTGACAACAAAAGAAGGACGCATTCTATGTTGCACATATAGTACCGATACCTTTTAAGTTTGTACGAACCCTGGGTTGATAATTAAAGTCAGTGGCCTTGGGAGTTGCAACATTCTTGCTCCAATACTGAGTCTCATCACCTCACTCCTCCTCTATCCCTCCCTCTCCTCCTCTCTCTCAAGTCCACTCTCGCGTACTTCCCTCCCTCTCCTACCTCCCTCTCTCTTCCCCCATCGCTCTCTCTCTGTCCTCCAATCCTCTCTCTCAATTTATGTCTCTCATTCTTCCTCTCTCTCCTAATTCCCTCTCTCTTCCCCATCACTCTCTCTCTCTCTCTCCTCCCCTCTCCCTTGTCTCTCCCCCTCTCTCTCCACTTCTCACCCTCTATGTATTTCTTCTTCCCTCCCTCTCTTCCCCTCCAACTCCATCGCTCTATCCCTCCCTCTCTCCTCCTCTCTCTCAATTCCTCTCTCCCATCCTTCTTCTCTCTCCCTTTCGATCCTCCCTTCCTCTATATTCCCCCATATCTCTCTCTCTCTCTGCCCTCAATTCCTCTCATTGTCTCCCTCCTTGTCTCATTCTCTCTCTCGCACCTCCATCGTTGTGTCTCCTCTCCCTCTCTTACCCTTTACCTCTCTCACTCCTCTCCTTCTCTCTCTCTTCATTCCTCCTCTCCTGTCTCCTTCAGTGTATATCCATCTCTCCCTTGTCACTCCCCCTATCTCTCTGCCTCTATCACTCTATGTCTCTCTTCTCCCCTTCCATATATATCATTAATATATACATGTATTAATATATATTGATAATATAACAAATTTAATACTATATTAATTCAAATTATTATATTTAATATATATAATATTATAATATATTAATATGAGTATTAGATTTATAATTAATCTAATAACATAATAAGGAATTAATAATTAATAATTTTGCATGGTATTAATAATTAATTTGGCCCATAGGGACTTCACCTAAATTAAAAACATCTTTTTTAGAGGTGTTACTAAGTATAAAGAGGTTTATGGAGTAAATATAAAAAGGAGTTTTTTAATCTATTTACCATACCTATTGTTTATATTATATATATAATATATTTATATATATATATATATATATATATTATATATATAAGTTATATGTATTATATATAATATATATCATATATATATATAGATATATATATTATATATATATATATATATTATATATATATATTATATATATATATATATTATTATATCTTGTTGATTTCTTTCATCATTATGAGAAAAGATGTACAACCAACATAGAAAAAAGCAGATGGTCTCACCCTGATTAGGTTTGTTAACCAATGTTTGCAACAAATAACAAAAATACAAAAAGGAGGTTAAGGACAACGTCCAAAAACAAAAGGGCCAAAGGCACAAAAAGATAAATAGTACATAAAAAACACCTAAGAGCATACCAGTCATTAGAAGTAATGGAAGTTGGGTTTTTCTGGGCTATTCATCGAGGAGGCGGGGGATGGAAGTTGCACTAGACGTGCCCTTCGAAATGTGTCGGCCAAGTCTCCAGCTTTTTTTCTTTTTCTAGAAGTTGGTTTTGGCCTTGCTAGACCACCACCACTAGCCCCTTGACCTGGAACTAGAAGTAGTGCATCCTATCCAACGTGGCCATTAACTCAACATGCTCCTCCTAATAAACCTATTTTGTTGCATCCACCTAATCCATCAGAGATTGAATTATTTCCTGACAATTTTCCAAACAACAGTGTTGAATTTCTTGTGGGCTGGTAGCTACACAGCACCCAGATCCCCGATTAGTTGTTCCTCCTCCTCGTCTACCACCCCAATGCTGAGTTTGTTGTGCTCGCACACTACCACCACCATTGGAGCTCCATTTGCCTCCACCACGACCATCCGGCGATCCAACGCTAACATTTTGGGAGCAACTGATAGTCTTGTCACCCCAGTGTGCACCAACTGGTGTTATTCCCAATTCATTCAAACCCATATAGCCTGGCATGGCTGAAAGGTAGGAGAACCAATGTCATGTGGATGATTTCACTTGGCTTGAGTCAGGAGGGCCAACACCATCAGATTTCAAATTCTGACTCGCTCGACTTTGCCTCGGTCACAACCTCTAAGAGCCAGGACTCGCAACACTCTTAAAATGCCTCGAAAGGCCACCCACTACGCCCCAGCCACCACTTTGCTGCTAGATGGGAACCCTGGTACTAGCTCAAGCAAGAGGAGAAGGAAAAGGCAGGGAGAACGTGCCCCAAACTGACATTGCCAAAGAAGCTTCACATAACCCACACAAGGATATCGACCCTGTCTATTCCACAAGGACGACCCTACTGTTACTACTGGCAACCAAGAACCATCGAACAAACCAGTAGTCACACTAATTTCCAGGCCAAGCCTCAGAAATGTGGAATTTGACCCAGAGACACCACCACTCTCAGCTATACCTCTTGCGATACCACCTCAGGGATACTCTCTCAACCCAGCCACTCAAACATGCCAAAAACCATAGAAAAACCGAAATAACAATTTCCCTCATTTACTAGTGTCCTCACAATGCAGGCATAGTAAAACCCATGATATCTTGGGAGAAAAACTCAACTGAATTCACCATACCAAAAGTCTCAGAAGAATATCGAATACTACCCTCTAGTGTTGAAGGTCCTTTGTCGTTGCTTATTACGATGCTCAAGATACCACCCAGGATCCCAATACCGGACCAAGACACAAATTCAAGTGTAAACCTTCCTCACCATCTCGCTCATTAACCTTACACCACCCCTCTTCTCCAAGATGAAACAAAGTCTCGCACAATTGCAATAAACTTTGTTAGTACACCTCCTGTTGCGTTGGTTGAGATGAGGGGACCAAAAGGCCAATTCTCTGCCGGCAAGCCGTCTGTTGTCATTCATGGGGTTCAATTTCCACATGTTGTGAGGTTCTCACCTGCATCAAGGAGGTTTATTTATATTTTTATATATTTATCATATATCTTTTATTTTCCATGGTATTTCACCCATAGGCTTGGTATATAATTAAGTGTTGATTTCAAATCCTATTTGATATATTTTTATTTATTTACCGTACCTCTTTATAACTCTTTTACATTTATTTATTTACCATGCCTCTTTTATAAATATAGTATTTGGCCCATGGTATTAATAGTTATTTGTCCCATGTTATTTGGCTCATAGGTTTCATCTAAATAAACTTCTTTTTTGAATTTTCTTAAATATAAAGAGGTTTATGGAGTAAATGTAAAAAGAGGTTTTATTTATTTAACATACATCTAATTCATTTATATTTTTGTTTATTTACCATACCTCTCATATATATATATATATATTACCATACTTCTAGTTTATTATATTTTATTTATTTCCATCCGTCGTTGTGACTTATGTATATTTTAATCTATATATGTTATACACAATAACAATTAATTAATTTTTAAATAAAACCAATATTAAATTAATAATATTAAATGTTAAACATTACATTTAAATATTTATATTTTTACACGAAATCTATATGATATAGCACGCTTTTAAACATAATAATTATATTACATAGACAAAACATATCATAATAAGAGATTAAAAGCCGGGTGAAGAAAACAGCAGACCATCCACCACCTAACTGTCCATACAAATAAAGAAGCGATGAAAATGCCTTACTCTAATCATTTGGACATTTTGGGGACTGTAAAATCGCGCAATTGTTCCTGCTACCGTACTTTTTATTGTTATCAATTTCTTAGGATTTTATTGGGTTCACTAAGCACCGTATGTGACACAAATTTCTCCTTTGCCATTGCCAGCATATTTTTATTATGGGTTTTGTTAATATTTCATTCCATTCAGTCGGCACACTACTTGACAAAGTCCTCCTTAGTGTTACTATCATCAGTTCCGTGTAAAAGTTATCACATTTCATGTTCTTGTGCCAGTTCTTCCATTTTGTATTTCTAAACTCAACACACTTTTAATAATATATTTCATGGGTTTCTTTTATTTAAAGTTGAAAGAATTATTATTTTTTAATTCAAAATCATAAATTAAAAGATGCGATAGTATTTTTAAATAAAATTTTAAATATTAATTATTTTACATTTTAAATTTACATTTATTTTTTTACATTTACATAAATTAAGTATAAAATTATGATACAAATTATCAACTAACAAATAATATTGTGTAAGTTTATATTTAAGTTTTCACATTTACTTAATATAATTATAAAATTATTATGTAGATGCTAAATAACATTTTGTGAATCAACTCTATTAATGTGATTGTATTAGAGGAGGAGGATTCCCTAGAAATGGTTAGAGATAGCAAATTTGTTCACAACTTTAGAATGAGTCTATTGAAAAACCACATGAGGGGGAGCATATATGTGGAGCAGCTACAGGTGGAGGAAAGGAATCACCACAAGGCACACTACCTAATTCTTCAGGCGAGTTTACAATGCGAAGGGCCAAGGTATGCGCATAGGATAGTGGGTGGTTCGAGCGGAAATGCACCCACCCTGCGGGCGGACAGAGTTATAATCAGCAACGGGCAGTGGATAAGTCTAGAACATGGAGGGTGATAGGTCGACAGTGTGCAGGATAGCTTGGCATCCAGTGTTGAACTGTGGTGCCATGGGAAATGTGGTACGCATTGTTGGGTGGCGGTACATGTTGTGGCCCGGGCCATCAGTGGACAAGTTCGGGTGAGGGTTGCGTTTGGGCAATGACAGCTTCCCCAATTGTACATTAATGTAAAAATTTCAGAATTGCATAATGAAGAATTAATTGGATATATTGTTTTGTTTGGTCTCATATTGGCATTGATGTACTATTGTTATGTTTATTCCATACATAACTAGATAATGAAGAAAAACTCACATAATAATAAGGGAAGGTGTAGTTTGGAAGATGATAAAAAAACTAAGTATGGAAGTCTAGCTGGTGGTGGAGCATGCCACAAATGGTGAACAAACTCTGGGGGTGTGACAGATTGTATCAGAGCCAGTACAATAAAATGAATCCTTAGTTTACTAAACAACTAAGCAAAACATCTGCAAAAATAATTGAAGCTTTTATTTAACTAGATTTTTAAAAGTTTTTAGATCTCAAAATTAGTTTTTGTAGTTTTGAATATTTTTCCAGAACTTGTAGATCTCTTTTGAATAAAATTGCTTTTTGTAGTTTCGAGTTTTGAAAAGGGAAAGGGATTTATTGTGAGCATTAATTATTAGTATCATTTTGAGTTCTTATTAAAAAAGACAAAAAAAATTTCTTTCCATTTCCATGTTGAAAGAAAGAATTGTTTCTTAAAGAATTGCATTCTCAAACTCTTTCTTTTAGCTAGAATTTCATTAAAATAAAAACGAATCGCTTATCATTTTAGGTGGATTTTTTTTAGTGTGTTTGGAGTTGAGTCTTCACAACATCAAAGTTTCATTTCTACACCTATTGAATTAAAGAACAACCCATAAAAGCAACGCTTAATTAAAATTGATCTAGTAATCTTTTCTATTTCTAGGGCTCTTATCATCAATATAGCTTAAGCTAGTATCTTGGAGTAGGGAGTAATTAACTCTCCAAGATAGTTAAAAAAAAAAGTAGATACATCTTGCGGTAGGAAATAAATCCAATTGTAATTGATACATTCTGGGAAGCTTCTCTTAAAGAATTCAATCATGAGATCATGTCTGAACTTTTGAGACAATCAATTCTGTTTCAATGGGGAAGATAGAAGATTTGCGCGTATTATAAACGGTAAACCTCGGATTAATCATTATCGAGGAGCCTGGGGTCACTTGTTGGTAAACCTTAGATTGACCATGTCGAGGAGCCTTCAAGGGGATTGAACTTTGTTACTCTGCCTTTGCGTGTAGATCGGATCGTAGATTGTTCGCCCAATTGTATTTGTTGCTTTCGGTAACCTTAGTATCCATAAACTTAAGATTATTTCCCAAGGTGACGGTGAAGGAAGGATCTCACTGACCTAGAGCAGACGTCGACTAGACTCACTTGGACTCTTTGGGGGGTTCTCTTCACTCGAGATGGTTTTGTGAAGAAACTTATGCCAGTCTGTTTCATTAAGTAGGTTGTCGAGGTAACTGTTCCAACTACCCTTTCTGTATTAAACTTATAGTAAGTTGGATTTCATCACCAACTAGTGTTTTAATACGAGAAGTTACTATTTGTGTGTGGTTTGAACTCTGAGATTTTTAGGCGTGTGATTCAGTTGTTTGTTTCTTTAGAGACTTTAGGTGTTTTTTATTGAAATTTTCTTTGTTTGTGTGTGATTAATTAATATTTAATCATGGCCGAATTACCAAGACAATATCATAGACTTTACGGGAAAACTCCTAAGTATACACCAAGGCTGCTTGAAGGGCTATGAGCTCTTGTATCACCTAGTGACAGTAGAGTTGGATCACCAGAAGCCAGAGAGTCATCTTTAATTGTTCATCCTGATTATCAAACACAAACAACAGAGTATATTCAAGAGCCAATTTCATTTTTCGAAGTTACTCATAGTATTTCTCCTTCTAGTGAATTCGTTGAAGAACCTGAAATTTCTGAGCCTGATACTAAACCTACTGTTACTCCAAGTTCAAGATTTGCTTCTCCAACTTCTAGTAATCCTAGTTCACCTAGGGTAAGACATATTATTACTCAAAATCTTCCTTCTGACCTCATTTCTATTGAAGAACTTGTTAATCCAGATGAAGACGTAACTCTTCCCAAAAACCAATATATTTTAAATCTTAGGGAGCATGAATCAATATTTTAAATTCCTTTTAGGAGTGACACTTGGTATGTATCATTGGCAAATTTTTTAGGAAACCCGGGTCTTAGTTTTTGACCACTTTGAATTCCTTTTCATCCTACACCAAGAGGTTATTATCCTTCATCGATTATGTCAAGTTTCTCGGTTTCCCTACAATACCCCTTAATTCAACTTCCTTTCCTTCCGTAGAAAATTTCATGAAAAGTTCTTAAAAATTAAAAGCTATTGTACCAAAGGATTGTAGCCATTGGACTCCTAGTACAACATCAACA
>APFE031607543.1:75387-92279 GCA_000404065.3 Pinus taeda
TAATAAAATAATAAACTCTATACTATAAATGAACTATGAACTATAATTTTCATTTTTATATACCAAAAAATAATAAAATTTATATTTACGTCGTAAGGCGTTCCCTTTTGAAATGAGCTCCTTTGGCTACCACTCTGTATAGGTTTGCAATGTTGGATGAGATGTTAGACAGTTGAGAAAATATTGACCATTGGATCACCACCCACTCCTCTTACTTAAATTGTGAACAGACTGCTCTTTTGCCTTTTCAACTTCCTCTTCAACAGTCTGGTTCTAAGGTATGGGTTCCGAACTACAAGTGTGCAGGGTTTTCAATCCATCTCTAGAAGAGAAAAAGGGGTTTACGAAACTTAATTAACACAAATAAACTTCTGGTGAACAACCTCTAAACTCTAGTATTAAGTATTTTACCCTAACCATCTCCCTGGGCCTTTTACTTTTTTCAACAATCAAGGTTTCCATTGTTTCTTCAACAGGAGTTTTGGGTTCTTTTTCTTCAACAGTAGATTCAACGGTGTTTGGAACCAGGTCTTCTCACTTTTTTTATTTCATCAATAGTCAAGGTATCATTGTTTCTTCAATAGAAGGTTTGGGGTTCTTTTCTTCAACAATAGATTCAACCATGTTTGGAATCAGGTCTTCAGGGATTTTATTTTCTTCAACAGTCTAGGTTTCCATTGTTTCTTCTATGGGAGGTTTAGGTATGCTTGGACATTTGTTAATGGTGTGAGGTGGAGTCTAGGTGATGGGATTCTATGGGAGACCTGACCCTTTTCAAGTTATTCTTCTCTCTTCTAGAAGATTCAACAGGTCATTAACTCCGCCACCAGGGTTAGTTTTCATTTTCCCTTAATTCTCTGTTTCTTTTACTTGCAGAAGAATTTATCAGAATCTGTGGTATGGGTTTTGAATTACAAGCATGCAGTGTCTTCAATCCATTTCTAGAAAAGAAAAATGAGTTTACAAATCCAAATCAGTGCAAAGAAACTTTTGGTGAATAACCTCTAATTTTCTCTTCATCATTGTGACAGAAGTTTAAGAACTCCTAACATAAATAATCAAGTTCTGTTGAGTTGCCTCTATGACTAGCTTCATTTCTGGAAACATGTTCTATATATCTTTCCCCACAAGTTAAGTCATTTTGAGAATCAGGATCCTTCGAGCTTCCTCCAAGATTCACTTCATGGTTAAAAGACTGTGATTTATACTTGAGCCTATTGAAATCAATATTAAGCTTTTACCTTCACTCCTAGTATTAGTTTAACATGAACATTTATTAATCCAATTAAATCTAGTATTAAGTTTTTTACCCTATTAGATTGTTAATGGTTGCATAAATTCTTCATTCCCAATTTATCAGATGACGGATTAGTTATTCCTTACCCTTTCGATTTCTTTCTCACCTTGATTTTCATCAAAAGTTTTTTGCAAAACATTCCAAGCAACAAAGTATATACTAGAAACTAGGTACTAAATTTCCATCTAAGTGTTATAGTATTTTCTGCCAGAGTACAATTGTAAGAAAATTGTTGACATGTTAAACACTATAAATCTTTAGATTGATGAGAAATTTGGTATGGACCTAGAATATGCATAATTAGCCAAAAAAACAAGGAAACTGCGGATATTGTAAGAAAATTGTTGACTTGTTAAACATTTTAAATCTATATATTGATGAGGAATTTGGTATGGACCTAGAATATGCATAATTGGCAAAAAAACAAGCAGGAAACTGTAGATTAGTTAATTTCATATTTTTGTGGATCATTAATTTGCAAAGCATTCATATGTTAGGCAAGTTTGGAGTGAACCAGTAAAGAGTTCAAATCGGAAAAATGACTAGTAGGGAGAAATGTTGTTAATCTACTCTGAAAATTGGAACCAGATATAAATTAGTAGCTGTGTTCATGGAAGCCTCCCATGCTTTGTTTTGTGAAGGATTTGCCTTGCTAGAATATCCCAAGACAAAGATAGTAGCTAAATAGGTGTGTGATCAAATTGGATATGTTATACAGAGAACATGAAAATGTTTTGTCACCAAGAATTCTGAAAGCTCCATAGATCAACGAAAATAAGGCTTCGGTTTTTTTAGATGGAGCATGTCATAGAACTTTAGGTAGATGTGGAACCGGTGACATGTTATATTTAAGGGATCTCATTGTGTTATTTTCAAGAATGCATTAAGTCAATGGAGAAACAACAATGCTTAGATCTAGGCTTTATGATTACTTCTAAAATGGGAAGTTGAAAAGGCATTGACTGTATCCAAGTGATCAGGATTCTAAACTATTATGTATTGGGTGAATGGAAGAAGTGATATCCAAAATCAGGTAAGAAATTTTCCCTTCTTACATATTATTAAATTCGATTCTTCTTACACATTGTTTAATTTGTTTTCATGGGTAATTGTAAGCTATGATGTTGCTCCATTGTTATTATATTCATGTATGATTCTTGTTCTCAGAGCTGTGCATGCAATTATGATCATATAGTCCTGCAGTTAGAAGGTTAGCCAATTTTTTAGCAGAACATAGCATTGTTCTAATGTAAACTTTATATGCATTGGAATTTTTTTGCCGACTCCTCATAGTATCGTAATAATGGGAATGGAAAGGTAACCTGGTAATATTTTCTTTTTAAATCTGTAAAGAGTTACATTGGATTGGATAAAACTATAACAATGCACAATTGTGTTGTTTGACTAATTAGTGATGAAAGAAAACAAAAGAATGTTTATCTTTTTTATTATTTAATTTTGGTTTATGAAGCCATCCATATTTGGAATGAAAATTTTAGGAATATAATTTTAAAAGAACAAGGACCTAAAGTTTCATGTATTATTTCACGTTTTTTGAATAACTCATCGGTAAATTTTATGTAAAACTGACCATTCGGCAATTTTTTTTTTTTTTCTCATGAAGAAGATTGAGGGACATTGACTTGATTTAAGCTGAGTTATGATAAGCTATCTTAACCTATACCTATTAAACATTAAAAAAGATCTCAGTAACAAAAATTAAGATGGATTCTACTAACTTTTTTAGTCTTAAGTGGGACTTTTTAAAAAATTACATTAATTATTTGTTCGTGAAAGAGTTGACATGTATTCCACTTGACATGTCTTCTACTTGAGGCTGTAGGAGCACTTCTCTTGTCTTGATGAAATAGATGGGTTTCATGCAAATGTTAACTTCTTTCCAGTCAGGAGCAGAAATAGGGGTGAAGACGAGTTTTAAACTCAAGTAGTTGATTCAACCGGAAACAAAGTATTTTAGGCATTATGAATGCATGGATGGACCAAAGAAAGTTCCTTTCCCTCACCCTTAATCCTAATAGACAAATGACACTAACTAAACAATCCAACTGGCTCTACTAACCTCCCTCATTAATTCTCCAATCCTTTCGAACTATCTTCCTTACTTGAGAATTACATTTTTTTATTCCTCTGCTAGTTACACCCTTTACACCCCCCTCTTAGTAGTCAAGGTAATGCCCTACCTTGTCGTCAAATTCTTAACTTGTTTATCACACTGGGTAAACAATAAATCAAGGGTTAATCACAGCTAGTTTCCCATTAGAAATTATTGTGAATTCGTATTAGCTTCCCCCAGTGGATTGGTGCTCGTATTAAGGAGGGATGGTCTTGCTAAGCATTACTCTTCATATTTGTTATGATATGGGGAAACCCAATACGCAAAAGGAGGCACATTTAAACTCAATTTTGATCTTAGAATCTTTCAGTTCAAAGGAATGAAATATTTTTAGTAGAATATAGCACCTCGTTTACTCTTACGGCTCAACATGTTTATTAAGGTTGTGTTGCACATAAATAGGAAGCATTCCGATGTAGTTTCATGTCATGTCTTGAAGTTTTCTAATAACCCACTATGAAAATAATCACACATTACACTTAGTGATCATGAAATAGCTAGAGGAACATGGGAATGTTAAGCTTAGATATGATTTTGGAAACTTAAGTTCAAATGAATGATAATATTTCAGTAGAACAGAGAATCTGGTTTATTTCTAGGTCACAAAATATTTCTTAGGGTTGTTTGGAACATAAATAGGTAGCAACCCAATGGAGTTTCCTTTGAATAGATTAAGGTTTAGTGAGCAAACATGTTTTCTTTGAGCTTAAAAGTGAGCTTCTAGATGAGAAAATTTGACTATCTTGTTGATGGTTTAGGATGGAACCTATTTGCTGGAGGTTAAAGTCTATATGAAAGGATCTAAATTTCTCATTTCAAAATCACAAGAGCTAAAAACTAAAAGAAACACACATATACACTCCAGGATGACATTTTGTTGATAAAGAAAGAAGTAGTTGAAGGATTTCAGAGTCAAGAATTTGCAAAATAACTTACTGTTCAAAAGAGTCAAGAATTTTCAAAATAACTTACTATTCAGAAGAGTTGCTATTTTTATTGACTTCGTCACCATAATATGATTGCACTTCTATTTTAGTTTTTTCCTATAATACTTCTCAATTTATGGTTCTATCACTTAAATATTTGTTGATGAGAATGGTTTTGTTTTCAATTATAGGCTGTGACCGCGTGGGTACTTCATCTTCAATTATATTTTGATTGCCCAAGTTATTGAAACAACATCATGATTTTAATCCAATATCAAATATGCTTGTAACAGAGATCACCCCTGCAACTACCTAAAATGTTTCCCGCCTATCACAAGGTGAGGTTTTATTTTGTTTCGTAAGTTTGCTTTTCCATGTGTCTCTTTATGATCATACATTCCCCATGCACTTTTATGTCTAATTATGGTAACATATCTTTCAATAAATAAAATATATTACCAGTTTATATGCAAGGAAAGACCCTTCAAACATGACCACTACAGAGGAAGCACACACTTCATTAATGATTAATGAAGAAGGGGAATTAACTATTGATTCCCTACTTCCAATCTCTATTAAGGTATTATATATCCCTTCGAATCTTATCTTGAAAGTTTTAGATCTATCTAGGACATATAAGCCTTTTTCAAACCATTAGTATATATGACATGTGAGACAAAGAACTTCTTGATTGGCCTAACCATGATGTTTTGTAGTTTATAGACTTGGAATACACTGTACAGTATCAAGTTGCATAGAGTTTCAAATGGAATCCCATAAGTAAGATTACAAGGGTGGTGAAAATCCATTTGAATCGGAAGAATATCCTTAGTTTAACTAGTTATGTAGCACCAAAACAAATTCCGGCTTCGATGGGGCCATCAAGCAGTGGGAAAATGACTTTCCTCAAAATTATTGGAGGAAGAATTCAAGGAAATGTCACTGGTTCTTAATAACATTGCAAAGGTACACTAATGCATATGTGATGTTCCTTGCAACTGAAATATTTCAAGGTTCTTATGGATATGTAAGGAGTAGATTTGCTACTTTTGCTTCTTAATAGTCACCTAGACAGAATTATGACATGCAAGTTGAATTATGTGCAGAGTGGCACCACCATAATTATGAAAATACATCAACCAAGTAGTAGGCTCACTCATATGTTCGACAACCTCTTGGTGTTATCAAAAGGATGACCTATTTTCTCAAGTCAAGAAGCAAATGCCATGGGATATTTCGGTACCAGGGGATTTACACCAAATATTCCAATGAATCTTACAGATTTTCTATTAGATTTAGCAATCAGGGACATCTCTATGATTTTCATGCCACTCGAGCCAAGTATAACCATAGGAAATCAAGCTCCAAAAGAAATACAAAAGACAGGTACAAAATTTATTTGAAGGCTAAAGAAAGAATTATGATGGATGAGCTAAAAATTGAAAGCAAGTTGCACGAATTATGATGGAAGAGCTAAAAATTGAAAGCAAGCTGCTGGAAGCAATAAATCTGAAAAGGGAATGGTCCACAGCTTAGATTGAACAATTCTCAACACTCTTAGCATGGACGTTCAAACAACACCAAACTAATTATTTTAGCAAACCGATGGGACCAACCCTGATCACTTACGACATATAATTAATGTGTGATTGCGTGGATGATTTTTATGGTTGATTGGTGTTATGGCGTGATACTGATGAGTTAATGTTGTGAGGACAACTTTCCTGTCAAGGAGCTTCGCTTCTCCCGCCTCTTCACTATGCCAAAGAAACCCTAACCTTTGTCATTTTCTTGTTGTTCCTGTGTTTTGCCGCTCCATCGAGGTGAGGTCTTTGTTACTGGGTTCTGGCTGCTGCTCTGTTGGCATTATGTTTCAAGTGTTGTCCTTGATGGCAACTCACTCAGAGGTTGGTACAGGTGATGGAAACTTCATCAGAGGACAGATCTCAGTACAACAGGACAAGAAATAGATATACGCAGGTTCATCAAGGAGAATCAGCGTGTACACGCAGGTTGGATTCAGTAAAAGCGCGTACATGTGAAAAGTACCTTTGGTCCATGGCAGTTAGTCCTTGGAAGTTGTGCCTATGGTTTTGGACCATGGTGTCTCGACGGACGTGTTTGATCCCTAGTTTCGAAGTTGATGGTATTGGTTTGTTATGGTTTTGGGCCATGGTATTGAGCAAGACCTAAGGCTATATAAGGAGAAGATCATTAGGCAAAGAGTGTGCATTGGGTGTCTGACGAAGTAAGAGGATCTGGTATTGCTGGTTATCTGTTCGGGACGTTTGGCAAGGGTCGGATCTGACAGCGAAGGCATAAGAATCTATTTCTAGATTTGCACGCGGGTTGCCTTTGGGGAAAGCGCGTATACACGCGATTTTGGTACGGTGAAGTAGCGTATGCATAATAAGATTTGATATTTCAGGTTGCTGCTGATTTTGGTGGTTGTTGCAGAGTTCTGGGCTCTGGTTTTATTTCTGTGTACTTGATGACAGGGTTTCAGTGATTCAGTATTGGGTTGTTTAATGAATTATGATGACAAGGTTGATGATTGTATTGCAGTAATGTTTGTTTTGTACTCTTGGATCCAGTCTGAAAATTGATGAAATGTGGTCCCTGAAGATTGTAGGGTCAGCACCTACGTACTAGTAAATGGATCAGCTAGTACAAGAGCTGAGGGGGTTGTAGCTCCCTTCCAGAAGTAGTTGGAAAACGAGAGAGGGTTGTAGCCCTCTGCAGGTTGTAGCCTACATACTGGTAAAGGAATGCACCAGTATATTGTAAAAGAAGTTTCTCATTTAAGAAGAAAGAAACAAATTGCAGCAGGTGGTTTTCACCCACATTGGGTTTCCACCTTATATCATGGTGTTCATGTGTGTGGCTCTTGTGTGATGTCCTGTTCTGTTATACTGCACCTGTTTACTGTTAATATGCTTAATAATGTTCTGATGCATTTACTGAAGAATAAGCTAACTGAATTATAAGATCTCTGGGTATACGCTAGTTGCTTTAGACACAGTCGCGTGTATACGCTGGTTCACTCAATTGAAGTAGCGTATATGAATCTGAGTATGAAATTGAAAAGTTTTATCTGATCTGATAATACTGATTCAGCCCCCCCTCTCAGTATTATTTCTAACAATGCTCCATGAGGGTTTCAATTATACTTTTGTCTTCAAGGCTTTTGCCCCGTTGTTTGAATGTAAGCTTGATGTTTTGTTGCAGGTCATGGTCGTGGGGTGGCTCGACTCTCATCTCTCATCTGGCATTCGAACAGAGGTAAGCTCTCCTTCCATGCTTTGTGGTTCTACTTCATTTGCTAATGTTACTAATTCTTCTCACTCCTTGTGAGCAGTGGGCACTCTGGCAACTGTGACCTTGGTCCACAGCTTCCTTCCTCTATTTGAAAGGGCTTGAATCCTCTGGTAAGTGAGCTCTCCTTAAATGCTCGTCCCTATTTCTGATTTCTTTTTATGGTTCTATTTCTTGGATTCTTATGGCCTTGTTTGATGGCCATTGCAGGTGAATGACTGAGCTCACCAACCACTAGTCTCTTGCCCTGACACATATGCTCTTGTATCGGGTAGGGTCCTGCCTCATCATTTTTCTGTCTATCTGTTTCAAAGTGTTTGTTGTTTGTAGTCTTTACTTGGTGTGTTGTTGAGGGTTGTGGCTTCAGCCTCACTATTTCATGGTTCTATGTATTTATGCCTTCGGGCTGTTAACTTATGAAATTGTAATTATGTCAGATCTGTGGTTAACTTATGAACTCGTAGTTATATTTGACACTGTTATGGATGACCTATGTTTCATTGTTTGGTCCTGTAGCTTGTCTGTGACTATATATTTGTATCTTGGACTGTAATTTTTTATTTTTTTTATATCTATATATACACAAATATTTTGAAAAGAAAATAGTAAATGTGAATGATACAAGTTTGTTGGTACCTGTAGGTGCTTGTTTATTTTGTTGTTGGTAATTGTACTCAACTCTTCTGGAAACTCTCTCTGTTGATTTATGGAACTCGACCATGTTTTCTTCTTGCCTCTATGAAAATTTCTTGCTCTCCGTCACTACTATGAAATGGGTAGATGAACTTAATTAACTAAGTTTGGAGGGAAAAAAAAAAAGAAATATCTTTAGGCTTCAATATATGGACTCAGATTTTCTTTCTTCTCAAAATGATTGCGTGCTTCTTTTTATTCAATACTATGATGGATCATTACAATGGATTTTTCCTTCCTTCTTAAAGATCACTGTAAAGTTATTTAAACTGTCAGTAGTTACATTTTAGTTATTCATTGATAACTGTTCATCTTTGTTTGTATTCTAAATCTAATTTGAAACAATAAATTAAAAATAAAAAGAACAGTAAATAAAAATAAACAGTGGGTTGGGACAACCTTAAACTTAGTGTAATGTCCTAAATGTGTTAAGTAGAAATTTAAATGGAACATAAAAAACTAACTAAAACTCCTTCCCGGTTGCAAAGACAAACACTCCAACCATGACCTCCCTTACCTGGATGCTCCTGCATCAAGCTTCTGGGTAGATGAAAATTCATGTCTTCGGCCCATGAGCTCCTCAATAGAATACCCTAAACGTTGTATCTGACCTGCGTCAAGCCAAAAACTGTACTCAATGGGATGGTTCTTCCACTTGATGAGGTATTGTAGGTACTCCATTCTTCGAGTCCACCTGGCCACCTGTGTATTGAGGATTCCTTCGATCTCAAGTGGCTAAGCTGAAGGCATTTATCTCATCCACGAACTACTCTCTTCCTCGGTATCCCGATTTTTCTATGCCAAACTATCCCCTTCAGGACTGGCAGTGTATAAGAATAAATCTGCCACATTAAATATGAGTGATATTCCTATACTTGGAGGCAATTGTGGCTCATAGCCATTTGCAGAAAACTTACACAGAATTTTGCAAGGTCCCATTTTCTTAAACTTTAATTTATTTTATTCACCCTTAGGGAATATTTCTCTGCACAAATGTGATAGGACTTGATCCCATACGTTAAATTGTACCACTCATCTTTTCAGATCTGCTTTCTGTAGGTCGTTAATTGCTCTTGTGAAATCTTCCTCGTCAGCACTCCTTCTTTCTAATTGTCCCAAATCTCGTAACTCATGCACTCCTCGAGGATGCATTCCATACAATATCTAGAAAGGACTACTTCTCGTGCTTTGATTTGGTGAATCGTTGTACACAAATTCTTATTGGGCAAGTACACGATCCCACATTCGTGAATTTTCGCCAACTAGACTTCGTAGCAGGTTTCCTAAACTCTTGTTCACCACCTCCGTTTTCCCATCAGTCTGTGGGTGATAAGCAAAGAAGAACTTTAACTTTGTGTCCATCTTTTTCCACAAGGTGTGCCATAAATGTCCTGTGAATTTCACATCCCTGTCAGAAACAATGGACTTGGGTAAGCCATGCAGTCTAAACAATTTCAGTGAACGATAAGTGTGCTACATGGGTGGCATCACTGGTTTTCCTACAAGGGATGAAGTGTGCCATTTTGGAGAAACAGTCCACCACCACCATGATGGAGTCAAAACCCCGTTGTTTTTTTGGTAGACCCAAGACAAAATCCAGATTGATTGAGTCCCATGGTCTATTTGGAATAGGCAAGGCTGTATACAACCCTATGTTTTGACTATGCCCTTTCGCCAACTGACACACTTTACACCTGGTTAGATATCGTTGCACGTCTCTTCACATCTTCAGCGAGTAGTACAAATGACTAAGTTGATCCAAGGTCTTATCAATGCAGAAAAAATCTAGCTAGATCTCCACTATGTTTTTCCCTGATGATGTTCTCCCTGATCGAACATTCTGGAATACACAGTTTTCCTCTGTTGAATAGAAGCTCCTCCTGTAAGTTATAGTTTAGCCATGGACTATTATTCCTCAACAAGGGATTTTGGCAGTCTTCATAAGCCTCGTTGAAATAAGCATCGGTTTGATACAAGTCCTTCAGGTGTTCAAAACCCAACACTTGTATCGTTCTCTCCTATAATAGTAAAACCCTTATGCATAGTGCATCTGCTACCTTGCTGGCTTGACCACTGATATGCTTCAATACGAATGTAAAAATCTGCAAGTAATCAACCAATTTTGCATGTTTATGATTCAGCTTATGCTACTGCATAACATACTATAATGTAGAATTATCAGAAAACAAGACAAACTCATTACCTAATAGATAATGTCTCCAATGCCTCAATGCTTGGATGACAGCATAAAACTCCTTGTCATAAGACATGTATTTTTGCCTACTTTCATTTAATTTTTCACTAGAGTAAGCTATTGGTTTGTCTTCCTGGCTGAGTATGGCTCCAATGGTTGTACCACTGGCATCACAACGAACTTGGAAAAGTTTGTTAAAATCAGGTAATCTCAAAATTTTCCTTTCAATAATCTTCTTCTTCAATATCTGGAAACTTTTCTTTGCAGCTTCAGTCCAATGGAAAGGTTGAATTGCCTTTTTGATGGTATCCAATATGGGTGCATAGATTCCACTAAAATTCTTTATAAACTTGTGATAGAAGCTTTCCAACCCGTGAAAACTTTGAACTTCAAACAGACTCTTAGGGGATGGCCAACTGATTATAGCTGCAACCTTTTTTGTGTCCATTTTCAACTCATTTTCTGAAATCACTAAACCCAAATAGACTAATTCCTTCTGAAAGAAACAACATTTTTTAAAATTTATCAACAACTTATTTTGCTGTAACTTCTCTAAAACATATCTAATGTGTTGAAAATGTTCTTTTTGGTCTTAATGAAAATTAGTTTATCGTCAAGATATACAATCACGAATTATCCAATGAACTCCTTCAACATATCGTTCATTAGGCACATGAAAGTGCTAGGGGTGTTACTCAACCCAATTGGCATCACTAGCCATTCATACAGACCTTCATTGGTTTTGAAAGTTGTTTTCCATTCATCCCCTTCTCTTATTCTAATCTAGTGGTATCTTCTCTTTTGATCTATTTTCAAAAAATATGCTGCTCCACTCAGGAAATCCATCATGTCATCCATTCATGGAAATGGAAAACTGTACCTGATAGTAATTTTAGTTATTTCTCTTGAATCAGTACACTTCTGCCACTCACCTCCTTTCTTGGGAGCTAAAACTGTGAGAGTTGTGTAGGACTTAAACCTTCCCATATCAATCCTTTGTCCAACTATTCCTGTACCTACTTCCGTATCTCCTTCTTCTCCTTAGGACTCATCCAGTGAGAAGCTTTGTTTGGTAAACTAGCTCTGGTGATGAAATCTATATGATGACTGATACTTTGTTTTGGTGGTAACTTATCCGGTAAATCATCCACCACAATGTTGTTGAATTCCTATCACAAATCCTAGATTTCTTCAGGTATGTCAAAACTTTCAGTATGCAACAACATTGCTCTTGGTCTCCTTACAATGGCATACTTTATCTCATTATCTTCAATCTGTTTTAAAATTTCTTTTCTCCCCATCAACAGCGCTTTTGTCCCACTGGTCTCTGTTGTTTCTTCTTCCTTGATGGGTACTATTGTATGATTAATCCCATCCTTAACAAACTTGTAACAGTTTGTATTTTCGTCATGAACAACTTTTCAATCATACTGCCATGGTCTACTTAGCAGAATATGACACACATCCATAGGCATGATATCACAAGTCACCTTGTCCCTATACTTGCCAATATGGAATTCCACCTCACACTACTCGTCAACTAGCAGTTGATGTCCTTTCGGTAACCAAGACACCTTATAGCGAGTTGGGTGCTTTAACCTTTTCAAACCCAATTTCTCCACCATCTGTGTAGCAACCAGATTATCAGTGCTTCCACTTTCTATAATCAGTTTGCAGAATTTTCCATGTGACTTACACATAGCTCGGATTAATTCCTTTCTCTGGGTTTGGTCAGCTCTCTCCTTTGCCGGTTTCAGTAGTATCTTATTTAAGACTAAGGCCTCTCCTGTCTCCGGTACATTCTCTACCTCTTGGGGTGGTGCCTCTGCTTCCTCTGTTTAAGCAACATATGCTCCTCTTTGTCTAGCTTGTTCACCTTCAGGACACTCAAAGGACCTGTGCCCCCACTTGTGGCACTTGTAACACTAGTAGGCAGCTCCTCTACCTCTGTCATTACCCCTTCCTCACTAGTATGGCTTTCCTCCCCTAGTGCTACCTTCCTTTTATGTTGTCCGTGAGGTCTTTGAACTATTGCCTTCTTCATTGTTGTTGGCAGTCCTACCTCTACCAAAGGATTGTCCTTTCCCTCTGCTAGATACACGTCCTCTTCTGGCATTCTACTTCCTAGTGATATTTTCTTCTGCCTTCAAGGCACTTTGGTATGCTTCCTCTATGGTTTTTGGAGAAAGAATACTTATCTTGTCCAATATCTCTAGCCTTAGGCCATTTACGAACCTTGTTGTTTTTTCTGCGGTGTCTTCAATGTAACCTTCTCTCCGATTCCCTTGATAAGTTCCTCGGTATATTCTCACACAGTCATTCCTCTCTATTTGAAATTTTGCACTTGTTGATATAGAGCAATCTAGTAATCTTTGGGCAAAAACTTACCTTTCACTTTGGCGACCATTATGGTCCACCTTTTAATGGGTGGCTTATCTAATCTTCTCCTCTCTACTTGGACACTGTCCCACCATAAGGCCGCATGTCATTTCAACTTGGTGGCAGCGAATTTAACATTTCTATCTTTGTTGATCTCCTCACATTCAAAGTATTTGTCTAACTCACTAATCCAGTCCAACAACACTTCTGTGGACAAACTACCATCATAGTTTGAAATCTCAGGATTTGGCTTACTGCTAGCTAATAAAACTAACCTTAACAATTTGATTTCAGGTCCTTCCTCATCTGATCCATCTGTCATAATTGCATATTCTTCCTCACTGTCATCCCCTCCATCTGAATCCCTTCTCCTTCCTGCTTCTATTGCTGCCAAATGGGCACTCAAGATCCTAATATCTTCTCTCAATCCTTCATCTGCTACTCTTCGAATAGCTCTACCATGACCTCTTCTTCCGACTTATATTTTGTAAAAAAAAAAAAAATATAACCCTAACCTGCTCTGATACCAAAATTGATGGGACTAGCCATGATCACTTATGGCATATAATTAATGTGTGATTGGGTGGATGATTTTTATGGCTGATTGTTTTTACGACATGGTACTAGTGAGTTAATGTTGTGAGGACAACTGTGCTATCCACGGGCTTCGTTTTTCCCACCTCTTCACTATGCCAAAGAAACCCTAACCTTTGTCATTCTGTTGTTGTTCTGGTGCTCTGCTGCTCCCAGGGTGAGGTCTCTGCTACTGGGTTTTGACTGCTGCTCCACAAGGATTTCAGTTATACTTTTGTCTTCAAGCCTTTTTCCTCATTTTTTGACTGTATGCTTGACGTTTTGTTGCAGGTCATGGTCATGGGGTGGCTCAACTCTCAGCTCTCATCCGGCATTCGAACAGAGGTAAGCTCTCCTTCCATGCTTTATGGTTCTGCTTCATTTGCTACTGTTACTAATTCTTCTCACTCCTTGTGAGCAATGGGCACTCTGGTGACTGTGACCTTGGTCTGTGGCTTCCTTCCTCCATTTGCAAGGGCTCATCTCCTCTGGTAAGTGAGCTCTCCTTAAACCCTTGTCCTTGTTTTAAATTTCTTTCTATGGTTCTATTTCTTGGATTTTTATGGCCTTGTTTGATGGCCACTGCAGGTGAATGACTAGGTTCACTGGCCAATGGTCTCTTGCCCTGACACCTGCGCTCTTGTATCAGGTAGGGTCATGCCTTGTCATTTCTTTGTCTGTTTATTTCGAAGTGTTTGCCGTTTGTAGTCTTTACTTGGTCTGTTGTCGAGGGTTGTGGATTTGGCCTCACTTCTTTTTGGTTCTGTGTATTTATGCCTCTGGGTTGTTAACTTATGAACTCGTAGTTATATTCGACACTGTTATGGATGACCTCTGCTTCATTGTTTAGTCCTGTAGCTTGTCTGTGATTTTATATTTATATCTTGGACTGTAAATTATTTTTTTTGATATCTATATATACATAGAGATTTTGAAAAGAAAATAGTAAATGTTAATGGTACAAGTTTGTTGGTACCTGTAGATGCTTGTTTCTTTCTTTGTTGGTAATTGTACTTGACTCTTCTGCAAACCCTCTCTGTTGATTTATGGAACTCAACCACATTTTCTTCTTACCTCTGTGATAATTTCTCGCTCTCTCTCACTACTATGAAATGGGTAGATGAACTTAATTAATTAAGTTTGGAGGGAAAGAAAAGAAATAACTTTAGGCTGCAGTATATGGACTTAGATTTTCTTACTTCTCAAAATGATTGCGTGCTTCTTTTTATTCTATAATATGATGAATCATTACAATGGCTTTTTCCTTCCTTCTTAAGGATCACTGTATAGTTATTTAAACTGTTTGTAGTTACATTTTCGTTATTCATTGATAACTGTTGATATTTGTCTGTTCTAAAGTTAATTTGAAACAATAAATTAAAAATAAAAAGAATAGTAAATAAAAATAAACAGTGGGTTGGGACAGTCTTAAACTTAGTGTAAAATCCTAAATGTTGTTAACTAGAAATTTAAATGGAACTTAAGAAAACTAACTGAAACTCCTTCCGGCCTACAAAGACAAATACTCCAGCCATGACCTCCCTTAGCTGGATGCTCCTGCATCACAAACTGTTATGAAACCAACTCACAAAAAGATAGAAAAGATAGTTAAACGCCTTAAAATTCAGTCTCTACGAGGGGGCGACCTCCTTTACATTACACAAATGAACAATTCTCGGATGATACAAATGAAAAGACATCCTTTCTATATATAGGAGTCTAAGGGGTCATAATATAATCAAAGACGACATAACAATAATAACTTAAGGGCACAATAATAAGAATAGTGGGCTTCTATGGGCATAATAGTAACAATATGGGCACTACATGGGTACATCAATATAATAAGGGGGTTGTACTAATAACAATAAGGGCTTACGCTAGTTTTATAGGGGCCTAACATGCCCTCCTGCTTCAAAAAGTGTTGTCCTCAACACTTGAGTAGTTCTTGATGCTTCTATATAAAATTCTTGTCCTCTCATGTGGAATCTTCAGCGAGTAAGTTTTTGCACTTGATGATATACTTTGAAATTGATCGATTTTGTAGCTGTCGGGTTCTTGTTTCTGTGACTGGTCCAGGTTCCAATATGATTATTCCTTCCTCTTCAAGTTCTCGCAATATTGTTTGAATTGGATATTCTACAACTTTTGAATGAGTGGCCACACTTCTTTGTCCTTCTTCCATTCATCCCTTGCTTCGTTTATCCAATCTGGTTGGATAATAGAAATAGCACAAAACAATGCTTCCACATCCTCATCCTTTCTTGAGAGTGCATCTGCAACAAAATTTTGCTTCCATTTTCTATAGACGATGTCAAAGTCATAACCAAACATATTTGTGACACAATTTTTCTATTCTTCTAAAGATAATAGTTGTTCTAAAAAGTATTTAAGACTATCATGATCCATTTTAACCTTGAAGGGTCTTCCCATTCGGTAAGGTCGCCATTTTTTAAGTGCATGTAGTATTGCCAACATTTCCTTCTCATAAATAGCTTGGTTTAGATGTAGCAGTAAAAATACCCAATCACCTACATCAAAACATTTTTCACTAAGATGTTGGTCTACCTGTTGTTTCATTTGATTTTTCACCGAAGTGGCATTATCCTTTAAAAGTTGGAGAACTTGTTGTTGATGCTTGATGTGATTCACTGCTTGAACCTTTTTCTTCTTGATATGTCCTTCTATCTATAGAGTTTGGGGAGTGGTAATTTCTTCCAATCCTTTACAAGATATGGTCGGATTCATTTCTTGATGCTGGATGTGATCTTTCACTTCTTGAACATTTTTCTTCTTGATATGTCCTTCTATCTTGATAGTTTGAGGAATGGTAATTTCGACCAATGAATTACAACATATGGTTGGATTCATTTCTTCTTTCTCGATGTGATCTTTCACTTCTTGCACCTTTTTCTTCTTGATGTGTCCTTCTATCTTTAGAGTTTTCGGAGTGGTAGTTTACAAGATATGGTCTGATTCATTTCTTCTTTCTTTGGGGTGGGGTCCTTGCATATATCCTCTTCTTTTGATGTTTCTTGATCCTTTTCTTCCTCCTCTTCAAATTCTATGTAAAATAATTTTCTTCTCAGCACATTTATGACCTTTATTGCATTTGCTATCACAATTGTAACAAAGCCCTTTTTCTCTTTTTTCTTCCAATTGTTGTGGTGTAACCCTTGTAGGTTGTGGAAGGCTAGGAGAAACAACACTTCCATCTTTATAGTTGTGAGGGGTATGCTTCTTGGTTTCCATAATTTTTATTTCCACTATGTCACAAAGCCCTTTTACTCTTTCCAATTGTTGTGGTGTTACTCTAAAGAAGGTGTTGCTCTTTGTATCCTCATAATGTGCTATCATTTCCTCCATGAAAATTGACCACGT
>APFE031607544.1:12309-27792 GCA_000404065.3 Pinus taeda
TTGCTTATACCTCAGTAAGAATTCCCAACTAAAACAAAAGATTCTTATGGAATTTCACACTTTTCCCTTAGGAGGGCACTCATGATTTTTAAAAACTTACCACAAGGTTAAGAAGGAATTTTTTTGGGATGGCCTTAAATCAGATATTCAAAAGTTTGTAGCAGAATGTTTGGTTTTCCAACAAAATAAAGTTGAAACAATTAAGACATCGAGTCTATTACAACCTTTATCCATTCCAAGCCAACGTTGGGAGGAGGTTTCAATGGATTTTATCACAGGTTTACCCAAGTCTGATGGAAAGAGTGTCATCATGGTGGTAGTTGACAGACTTACCAAGTATGCACACTTTTGTGCATTATCACATCCATTTAAAGCTAGTACAGTTTCTACGGCATTTATGGAAACAATTCAAAAGCTACATGTAAATCCAAAGATTATTATAAGTGACAGAGATCCCATTTTCACTGGAAATTTTTGGACAAAATTATTTTCTTGTCTTGGTACTCAGTTAGCTCATAGCTCATCTTATCATCCTTAATCTGATGGGAAAACTGAGATAGTAAACAAATGTTGGAAGGATATCTTCGTTGCTTTGTATCTGATAAACAGACACAATGGGTCAAATGGTTGCCTCTGGCTGAATGGTGGTATAACACTTCCTTCCATATAGCAACAAAAATGACCCCATTTATGGCACTTTATGGGTATCAACCACCATCCATCACATCATATTTAAGAGAAAATGAGAGAGAGATTCAAAATTGAACTAACAAAAATAAATCATTATTTTTCTTATTTTTCTCTAAGAATAACTAATTAATCATTAATTAATTACTATTGTTTGTTAAATTTGACTAAATCCCTTAGGAATAATTAAATAAATCATTATTTGTTTATTATTCATTAACTAATTCCTTGAGGTAATAAATAAATTATTTATTCATTTATTATTTCTAAATAAAAGTTTAAATACTTCTTCCCTCCTAAATAAATATAATAAAATATTTCAAGTGGTAATTCCAAGAATAGGATCAATAATATTTTATTATTGCTCGTTATTCAAGGATAACTCAATATTTTGTTATAAATAGGAGGATTTTCTATTTATTATTCACTTTTGATTATTTTCATTGTTTCACTCACTGCTGTAATTTTGATCATTTTCATTATCGCACACCATATTTTTGTTGGGTTTATGCATTATAGAGGAGAGAGACTCTACAGAAGCTGAAGATGTTTAAGGATAGACAAGAACCCATCCCATAGAAGGGGGACTGGTAACATATATTTGTTCCCTTCACATGTGTTATAATAAAATCATTCTTTACAAATTTTGTTTCCTTTGGATGTTTTAGGGTTATTACTCTTCACTTTACTATTTAACTATGATTGCAGCATAGATCAAGATTTTGGCAGGTTTTGTTTCTATCAATACCTGCAGATCAACAATGTTTAACAGTCATTAGTGGGTTCTTTTCTTACATCATTGAGAAGAAAACACTACAATAAATTGGCGACTCCATTGGGGAATAATTCTGATTCTAAAACCTTGACCTCTAATACAATTTGGTGAATCCACTAGGTTTTATACTTTAAATCCAGAAACTTGGATGACCTTTGGTTTCCAGCTTAAGGTTTCATCTTTTTTCTCTTATATTAATGTTTCCTAGTGTTTTAACCCTAGATCTGATAAATTTCTAACTTTCGTAAGCTTTCTAGTCATTTTCGTAGGTCACAGGAACCAGCTACGGAAAAGATGGCACTTGTTTATGAAATTTGCAGACTGGAAATCTCGAAGAAAAAATTGTAGTTTTCAGCCCAAAAGGTGCGATCTGGGCTCCAAAACAGATCTTTCTGCCCAAAAAGTGTGATTTCATGGAAAAACAGGTTAGAACCTAAGATTTTTGGGTTTTAAGGTTTATCTCAAATTTGTTTCTGGGTTTTGCTAAGAGCTATATGCTGGGTGTTTGACCTCTATCTCATCCCACTCAAGCCTTGATCCATTCTTTTTTACTCGTCGAAGTCGAATTTAGCCTCCCTCAGGGCTTCTAGTACACTTCCACCTTTCTAAGAGGAGTTTTGTTGAGTGAGAAGTCTGAGTTTCTGCAGCACTTTCAACCAGATTTTCCAGATCTATAACCTTTTGTTTTAGATCTGATAATATATGTTTCTACCATCCATAGTTTCACATTTAAACTTGTTTGGTCATTCCCTTAGGGTCTCACTGGTTTCCCTAGGTGTTTCACCCATCTCCTTATCTTTTTGCAGTGATCTTCCCCTCTAAATGTTTGTTGTTGCTACACCACTTTCTAGCAACTTAGAATCACTTGATCCCAGTACACCAACATTTAGATCTCTTGACTATTTTAGTGTATTTCTCATCGGTTTAGCCACCTAGCAGTACAGTGTTTGCAAACCCATTTTGGGTGGGTTTTAGTTAATTATTTTAATGTTTGCTGTATATATTTTATTTCAGTTTATTTGCAGCAAGTTTTTTTCTTTTTTACAAACATGATCTAGGCTTAATCAATTAATACACTTGCACACATAAGATCATCTTAAGCGAAGAGCACTTGGTTTACACCGCCAGGCCAAGACTTAACATAATAAATTTATCTCACCGCTTCAGAGACATAAGATATATTGTTGATCTCCCTTCACCCTTTTCGTGTTTCGTGTGTCCTTCCATCACTGCGCCACCAAGGCATCAGTCGTGGAGACTATTAGGCCTTCACTCCCAATTTCTGCTTGGGTGTATTACTCCTCCCAGTCGAGTTCGAGTTCATAGCCCTCTGAGTCCCCTTCCCAAATCTTCTCCTGGTCCTTCTGATTCATCATCTGATTCCTTGGTCTTCCAACACACACTCATTGGAGATGCTGCAAAATCATATGTAGACCAGCCCGCCGCCTCTCATTTTGTTTTCGTAATGCTTGCTAAAGCATTCTTGTCCTATTTCTAGTTACCTCTCCGATACGACATTGGAAATGAGATTTTGACCACATTCCGTCAATCCTATGCTACTATCCTTTCTAACCATGTTTAAGAGTGGAATCATAGGAGGAGCACATGTCGTGCCCCAGCTTTCAAATACCATGTTTATCTAGATTGGTTTCTCAAGAGACTTTTACCCCCATCAGAAAAGATGTCACATCCCATTTTCCTCAAACTAATGAAGAAGATCTTCAAGACACTTTGACATATGATCTGATTTATGCTCAATCAGGTTATGTCTATACCATTATTCTAGACCTCCCTCATCCTAACAGTGCTAATGAACCCGAGGCATCTCACGCTACCAACGGTATCGTTGGATCCATTTCACACTCTTCGCCATATTCTCAGCATATTTATGGTACCTGCAGGGGGGGCAGTGGTTCCTACAAAATTTATGACCCTCCAGCTAGCAACATGTTTCCACGGCCCCAACCCGTCTATCAAACCGGTGCTCCTTGTTATACATAACCTGGCACTCTAGCCCCTCAAGCATTAGCACCGCAGCCTCCCATGCATCCTCAAGCCCAGAAGCCACCACCCCCTTAGGGTCAAGTGTTTATGCAATAGAGTGATACTAATCCCCAAAATTTGAAAAGAAATAACAAGGGGAAGGATAACCAGGGTAACCAAGGTAACTAGCCTAGTGAATCCCACAGGAACCAACCTAACACCAACAACCAGCAAAAGGGCGGTCAGCCCAAGCAAAACAAGACTATTTGTATGAATAAGCCTTTTGCGTGTTGTGGTGTACATGGCCACTACACAAATGAGTGTCCCATTTTACCCTAGATACACCAACTACGAGAAGCTCAAGCAGCTTCTCGAGGACAATTGCCTCAGAATCTTATGTCACCTTAGCCGACCGTGGTCACAAATCCTTTCCCTCAGCAAGAATCTTTTGCTACTTAACCGCAACTAGGTCAATCAGCCCACCTCCCCCAACCTTCTGGTCCTGGTAACTACCAGATCTTGATGATGAACTTTGATGAGGTTAACCCCTCTAATATCAACCTACAAACTCGGTCGCATCAATATGACAAGCCCTCCATTGTGTTAGCTGTCGAGTCTGAAAACAAAGTGTCTGATGAGCCTCTTATGACAAAAATTGGTCCTTTATATATCCCTCAACCCAAATTTGAGGCCATTCCCAAGATCCCAAAAGGACCATTATGTCATAATGCGGCTTCTAACAGAGCTGGCCATACATATAGTATACTAGACGATTTGGCACAATCACCTGCCACCATGTCGATACTGGAAGTTCTCCAGTCATTTCCTTCCCAAAAGAAGGATCTACTAATTTCTTTGGGTGCAGTGGACACTTCCAATGATCGCTTGATTGTCTTCTCGGTTGATACATCAAAACATCCCCCATTTCCTTCATCTGTTTCTTTACAGATACCAATTAGAGTCCATAATTCCATCATCTCCAGATGCATTATTGATGAAGGAGCATCCACCTATGTGATGTTTGATGTTGTTTGGAAACAACTCATGTCACCTAAGTTGTCCCCCTCCACCATCACCTTGTGTTCTAGGGATAAAACTCCTCCCAGCCCCTTTGCATGTACTGCAACTGTCTAGTGACCCTTGCAGGTAAGACTTTCCATGTCGATATTGAAGTCATAAATGCCCCTTTGGATTACAACATCCTCTTAGGTCGTAGTTACACATATTCCATGTAGTTGTCGTGTCTACGGTGTTCAGCAAGATGTGATTCCCCTATGAAGGGAAGATCGTTACCATTGATCAGTTGACTTACTACGAGCTGACATCCGTGACCTCCCCCAGGTCCATCATCTCGTTGATATCTGATAAATAGTCATCCACTCCTTGCACTAGTTTCTCACCTCGATTCTATAAATATTCCTCACTGTTGGATTCCTCTCCTGGCCCTCCCTCTCCCATTTCTGAACCTACTTCCATGATTTTTTCATGTTACAAGCATCACGAGCTTCCCTTAAGCAGTCTGGTGCACCTGATCAATAGCCAGCTCCCTAACATCCTATTGTTGCTCTTCCAGCTAAACCCTCTGGACCCACTCCCCCGATACCTCCTCTGTTTGTGGGTGACCCTCCTATATTCCCTCCAGGTCTCAATCATCCAGGAGCTATTCCACTGGGGCATTATCTAGCCAGCCAGATATCATTCTTATTCCCCCCTCTTGGAATTTTTTTTGTACCTATCTTGGCTTTGCTGGTCCTTCCTAACATGACTCTCGAGATCACAGTATGGTACATCGATCCACCCTAAAAACACTCAGCCTGGTCAGCCAAGACCATATCACGCTTTGACCCTAGTTCAACCGATCCCCATGACCCCTACTGCTGTTTCAGTACCATCACAACCTCAACAGGAACCAACTCTTATTGGGAAAGTAGCTAGCTAAGGGGGCAAAGCCAAAAAGAAATATTCGAAGGACAAGGCTCCCCAAGCTCCTCCAGCCCCTAAGGCCCCAAAGCAGTGCACTTTGTGTGAAGTCATTAGGCATGTGATTCGGATTTAAACAGGAACACAATAAAATACAGAGATAACCATATACACAAAGATGCAGCGAAAATAATGCTTCATTTCATTAATGGAAAATACCGAAATATGCTTACAACCAGAAATGGAAATAAACCAGCTAGGGCGATGGTAGCTTATCTCTGAGAAGAGATGTGGCGGCTACATGCCTCTGAACTGTTCTGAATTGTGTTACAATGAGGCTCGAAGGCCTATTTATTATTGAGAAACAATGGAAAACCCTTCACATTCCAAAACCTACCCCTAGAAGATGAAACGCCAAATTGTGGGCCCCGTTTTGGGTAAATTGGTACATCAATTTCCCATGGTCGTAACTTTGGCATACGATCTCCGTTTGACGCGTATGATAGCTCGTTAGAAAGATCTATCCGAGAACTACCACTTTGGGAAGGGAAACATCGGTCCATGGACCCATTTTGCCCCCATATTTCCCAAAAAACGTCGTTTAGGGCCTCAAAACGGCTCCGGAAGTTCAAGACCCGAAAAAACTGCTAAAAATAGTAAATTGTGCAACAATTACAGAAACTGAAAAACTGAAAGAGACATTTGCGGGGGTCCAAATGGGATAGGTGGGTGGCCACCAACATCCACCTGGATCACCAGCTGACCAAGTGACATCGTGCAGTAAGAGGTAGTACTTGTGCATACAACACCATCGCTTCCAAGTTTGTTGCGAACTACTCGGTTGATAAAAGTAAATTAGGAAGCCCTAGGAGTTGTAGCATTATTGCTACAATACTGGTGCTCACCAAAAAGCTTGACCAAAATCTATATTTTCCTCCCTTCTGCTTCAACTTATTTTCTCCTCGACTTCCTTATTGAATTTTGCACTTCATATCAAACTCCTTGTATTTATACTCATCTGTGGGGGTAGAATAACTGTCTTCAAGCCAACATGTTTCAATTCTCTTCATTCCAAGTGTTTTGAAATTATCAACAAGGTTCAAATACTTTAAAAAACAAACGCAGTAAAAAGTTATAACTAGATTCTACAATAATCTAAATTTAATTAATTTTAGCTAAACTAATGTTGGCATATGTAGCACTTAGGGGATTTGAACTATTTTATGCCCCTACATGGTTGGAGTAACCACTTTTCTACATGAAGAGAAGAAACACTCCAGCAACAAGTGGATAGTGTAGGGGGTTTCACTCATGCAAAAACATTGTTTGGCCCTGACCCATCATGACAAGCACATCAAGTTATATAAAAATTTATACTTTTAAATCAATAATAAAATTTATAGTTACATAAAATCACAATTATATACAGATGGAAATACATATATGTTACCATAGTAGCATAAAATAACATGAACTCACTCACCATCACAAAGAAAAACCATACACAAATTATGCTACTTGAATAAAATAAGAGTACAAGAGGAGATACGATTGTAGGCATGACAAAAAATTTATCACATAAAACGTTTTATAACCTATATACACAAGTGTTACATCCTTTATAGCCTACAAACTACAAGGAAAATCACAAACATAAAATATTTCTAAACAAGTGAGAGGGACTACAAATATTTGACAAGAAGCACCATAATCTTTCCCATCCACCTTTTCAAGGGCATCTAAAAAGTCAAGAGACATGCATTAAAATTATTCACATGATATGAGTTATACTTGTATGTGAAAAAAGAAGAAGAGGTAGAATTCCATGTAGACACAAGGCCCATTAATCTCTCCAAGGAAGAGCCTGAACAATGGAGATTATAAGCAAGGGTCACAAAAAAAAAAATTCATGTGGAAACACTCACCGCCATCGCTAATAAAGAATGTAAAAAAAAACTTAATGAATTGAGGCACAATAAAATATCCTACTCTACATAGATGCCTTACAATTACAAGTTGAATAAATTGGAAAAAGGTTTAGTCAATTACCATAGAAGGCAAGAAGTGAATCTAGAATGGCCAATATCCAAAGAAAACAATAATTTCCCATAAAAATTAATGGGACCATCATTTCTCAATAGGCATGCATAATATCTCTTTATTTTGGAAATATAATTGTTGGTTACACATCAGACCATTAAAATAGTGATAGATCTAGAGTAAAATTCCCTCTTGACATATAATTCAATCTAATGATGAGAAATTAACAATGACCTATCAGAGAAACACCCCCTAACCCGACATCATTCATTAGCCAATAGGTATGTAGCTTAGCTCATTGGTCAACCTTAGATGTGGGGGAAATGTTTTAGTGTATCCATGGTTTGACATATTTTTTTATTACTCTTCACACAATCATTAGTGGACTGTATATCATGTATGGAAAAATAAAAACTACGTTCATTTCTAGTTGATAATATATTTTCATATTCTCACCTCTCATGGATTGTGAACATCTTATTCCATGGCACTATTGAAAATTATATGGCATTGTTCTATCAACATCACTTATTGAAATGTTCTAAAAGTACTTGCTCAAAAAAAAAAATATCATGTAAGTAAAAATCTCATGCGTAAGTAAAAATAGCATGTGTGTGTCTACACACACACACACACACACACACACACCTATGCACATGAGACTCTCCATACAATTTATGCCTTCTAAGTGCATGTTTTCAACATGCCCAACCACTATGGTTCTCTCATTTTCCATGGCCCATATCAAATAAATTGAATTTATGAGGAATGTTAGTTTTCTTATGAAGGTGATAGAACGATAAGAATGATCACCATGTTCTAAATTGACCAAAACAACCATATGACTACATACAATTTTATTTAAAAGTGATATTTCTTCTCCATAAATCCTTATAAAGAATATCAAAACAATGTTCAAAAAAGCATGTATCATGTTTATCATCATCACTGTTGTACAAAACGGTACTCGTTAATCACTTCACAAATATTTTCATTATTATCACATCCATCAACACAAAGCTCTACTTGCCTACAAAAAATATTCAACACTATAAAGAGCTAGTCTCAATGGTAATATTCGATTTCTATTGTCGTTTTGTATATGACAGTGATTAAATATATTATATATTTCTCCCTGAACTTATCCATAAAAATCCATATATTAGTAATATAATATATATATATATATATATAATATATATATAATATATATATATATATATAATAAGATATATATAGATATATATATAGATATATATATATATATATATATATATATGGGCAATGTTTATCACAAAACCAACATATGTAAAACAAAAAATCTAGTAATATGAAAAATTTCCAAACTATAAATGCATATCATACACTTTGATGAGCCCCATAAATGGGTAATTATATGGGCTCATTTTGCCTCCTAACATAGTTAAATCAACCATTCTCTTAGCTTATTGCATGTTTTTTTATTATATTTATGCTTAGGGAGTGAGTTGGGTTAGTTATGATACCATGAGGTCTAATATGTATTTAATGCAAATTTTTGTTGAATTCTGAAGATAAAGTCAAAGATTCAATGGAAAATTGGCAGCAATAATTCAAAATGGACAAAGGAGAGGATTTACAGGAGGGAAACCCCCTCATTTATTACTCCCCACTTCGAATTCTCCTTCATGCATCTTGGAGCAAAAACAACCAAATCAATGCACTAGGAGGTAGTTGAGCAAGTGGAGGATAACTTATGTTTACCTCGAGTTTTGAGAGCCAAGCCTCCCTGATTTTAAGGAAGCTATTGGGAGCTTTAGTTGTATAAGTAGAGAGGCCTAGGTCCTCACTAAGGTTGAATTTTTGTTGAATTTTTGTTGCAGTATTGCTTATGTAACTCATCTCAACTTCAAGCTTATTATCTTGACAGTTCATGTAATCTTGTTTTTGTTTTGAGAATAAAGATGGAATCATTTTTGAGTTAGCACTGAGTTACCTTAGAGGGATGAAGCTCTTGGGTTAGGGCCCAATCCAAGCAGCCAAGCTCCTCTTCTCTTATATTTGTATGTTTCATTTTAGTTTGTAGATTAGGTTGTTGTTAGATGTATTTATTTAATGGTTAAGAATAGGTTGTTTTTGGTGATTTAGTAGTTTGCTTCCATTTATGTTTTCAATAGTAGGCTAAGTAGTGATAATGAAAAGATCCAAAAGGCTAGCAGTAGTGCCTTAGCCTCTCTTCCTCCTTTTGGGACAATGGTCTGAGACAAAGACCCTCTTTCTGCCCCAAAAACACAAATTTTCCTCCTTCATAGGACTTCTAGTGTTTGCAGCTTTCTAATTGGTTCATAGCTTAGTTTTATTTGTTTCAGGACTTATTCATCATGCTCCTTTCCTTATTTGCAACAATCTTATTTCATGCTTTTCTTTCATGCAATGGCTAACAACATTTTCTTCCATAGATCATAGTTTACTTTGATGCAAAAACTCTGTTTTTTTAGGTGCACTTCCTTCCTTGCTTGCTTAATCTCATTGGTTAATTGTTAGTTGTTTATGTAGAAGATATCATCTAGCAGTAGTCCAGCCTATCAGCCATTCCATCATCCATATGATCCATGCTCTACAGGTCGCCCATGTCTCCCCTCAATTATGCCTTATTTTCCTGCATTTTCCATATACTTTCCTCTCTCTCCTTGAGAAAATCCAATCATCGTTCTCTCTCCTAATGATTCTTGGTAGACCCTAGGTTCCCCAACACATCATCCTAACCTTCACCTACCTTTTCCACCCACTCTCACACCCTCAAACCTTCAAAACGGCTCTCGGCATCCTCCTGTAGACCTCTTGTAGAACCTCTGTCTCGTCCTCTAGATTTTCCTATGGGCTTCCTTTTGAAGGCAGATTGCAGGAAAAGCCTCCAAAAGGCCACCTGAGACCTCCTAGGACTCATCTACACCATCCTACATCCTCTCAAGTCCCAAAACGTCCCTCCATCGCCACCTATTCATTGCCACATTCATAAACAAATAAATTACATGTATGACAAATTCACATAAAAATACAAAAAGATGTTTTTTCCTCATTTTCTTCTAGAAATAACTTGAGTAGGTGTTATTTACTTCCTTGAGAAGGAAATGTCATTTATTTCATGGTTTTCATATTTCTTTCTACAAAATTAGGATTAGTTTGTTAAATAGGGTTTTTCTAGGTTTACTTTACATTTCAGTCTTTTTCATGTCTGCAAGTAGAGTAGCCTCTGTAGAGTAAGCTTTCCTTTCTTTCATCACATATAGAGATTCTTTTGGAATCCAGAGAAGTTGTCTTGAGCTTCTTGCGCCAACTGACCAAGTGACAGCCTATAGTAAAAACTAGTGCTTGTGCATACAACACCGTCGCTTCCAAGTTTGTTACGAACTACCAGGCTGATAAGAGTAAAGTAGGTAGCCCAGGAGTTACTGCATTATTTCTACAATACTAATGCTCACCACTTTTTGGCACCGTTTCCAAGGAATCATCAGAGTATTCTATGATTACTACTTTCTTCTATTTCTTCTTGCAAAATTATACTAAGTAGATTATTTCAACAATAGTTGTTTCTTTCAATTTCTACATTTCCTTGCTTTCCTTTTCAATTCTACAAATTTCATTTCAGCAAAAGTAGAATAGTTGTTTCTTTTAGTTTCTGCATTTCCTTGCTTTCATTTTCAATTCTGCAAATTTCATTTTAGCAAACTTCATTTTAGTTAGTTACAATTTGTATTTTTCAATGGATTTTAGTTTTGCAGGTACAATCAGTGAAAAAAAAACAAAAACAAACCAAAAAGATTTCGTTTCATGCCTCGTAGGAATAGAGATAATTCAGGAAAATTGTTGCCCAACATTACTAGTACATCACACAGCCAACCTTCTCTCTTCTTCAGTGGCAGTGATCAAGAAGAACCTTTAGGTGAACAACTAGAGATATTTGAAGAACCTATAGGGGAAGAAGAAGAAGAAAACATCCCTCTTGAGCTAATGGCTGAAAACAAAAAAGCTAGGGGAAATGGAGAGAGAATAGAAGGTACCTTTCCAATTAAGGAGACCAATGGGGACACCAAAATGAAGAATATAAGTCCTTTATCCCTACCTCACTTCCATGGTTTGACTACAGAAGATCCTCACACCTTCTTGTTTGAGTTTTCTATCATTTGTCGAACCTATGACTGTGCAAAAGATGAGAAAACATTGAAACTATTACCTTCTACTCTCAAGGATGCAAAATTGTGTTGGTTCATGGGATTACCTGACAATAACATCACAACTTGGGCTCAGATGTAGTAGGCTTTTAATAGTAAATATTGAGACTACTATAGGTCAAAAGATACCAAGAAAGAAACCTTCGAAATGACCATGGGAACTGATGAATCCTTAGAATATTATGAAGAGAGGTTCTAGATCAATTACAAAAGGGCCACATGCACACTTGATCCTAAATCTTAGAAGTTGGTTCTAGTCAAGAGAATTCCAGAAGACCTTCTAGACACCCTCCATCTACTAGTTAGACGAGACATCTACCAACTATCTTATGAAGACATAAAGACTGTCTTTAGAAACCATTCTAGAGCAGATAGAAAGGGAGGTAGGGGGAGTCAACCCATACTGATTTCATCCTATTCCAATTCATCCATCAAATGTGAACTCTGAAACATCCTCAAAGACTTCAAAAGTGATATGTCTCAGACTCTTGCCATGCAAATGGATACCTTGGATATTAAAAGGAAACAAGAGGGTAGAGAGGGCTTTGGCCATCTTTTCTCCTAGATGCATCAGGAGGCATCCTAGGAATGAATGTCGCTTGAACTCTATAGAGGTTTTTTCAATCTGTGAAGAAGAGCATTCTATAGATAAGTGCCCTTCCTTTCCCAGACTTAAAGTTTTATACCAGGGGACCGAAGGAGCCGCTGAACCACTCTATTTCATGAACCAAAGGAGACCACATGGACCTAGACCATACCATCAAGGGATGTGAGGGACATCTGAGGCATACTAAAATCCCACCTAAGTCACTTCCATACCTTCTTGGGGACCCCTTGCTCATCCTTCCTTGTCCATGCCTCCTCCTTGGTCCTTTCCATCTCAATATCATGCCCAACCAACTACTCATTCATTTCAATCCTATGCTCAGCCACAACTTTAGTGGAATGCATCTCATCAGGGGTGGAGGCCCTAGTACAACTCTCGTCCCGCTCCTTTTCCTCCACCACCTTCTCAACCACAGCCATTGCCCCCTGCTCCACCAAGGCAACCCCAAATTCCTACCCAGCCAAACCCGAACCCGAATAACATATAGGCTCAGCAAGTATATAGTGGAGAACCATCATTCCCAACTTATGTTGTGGAGGTTCAGGAGATTAACCTACTATCTGGGAAGGTTCTCCCAGATAGCGACCCTCCACCTAGGAAGGTTGAGGAAGATAAAGAGGATAGTGAACCTAAAGAAATTCCACCATTTCCTAAGAGACTATCTGGAACAACACAACCTACCCTAGAAGAAACTGAACTTCTCGGAGAATTGAAACAGTTATGTGTGAAGATACCACTTCTCCAAGCCATAAAAGATGTGCCTATATACAATAGGTTGATCAAAGAGAAGTTCTTTAGGCATCGAGGAAGGCGTAAGAGAGATGCCTCAACCATCAATGTCTTAGGAAAACTATCCAACTTGATGTTGGGATGAGTAATCTATCCGAAATATATGATCTGTGGAAGCCCAATAGTTGATGTCCACATCAATGGCACCATGATCCCACATAACTTCATTGATCTGGGAGCTGCCATTAATGTGACGACAAAGGACACAATGCTCAAACTTAACCTCCAAGGCTCCTTAAGGAAGACCATGACAGTACTGGAGCTAGCATACCGCTCCACCGTGACCCCTGAGGGGATTGTGGAAGATGTGGTGGTAGCCATTGATTCTTGGGAGTCCCCTACTGATTTCTTAGTTCTCTATCCAAAGGCAAAGCTCACTAGGTATCCTCTCATCCTAGAAAGACCTTGGTTGGCTACTGCTGATGCCGGCATCAGCTGTCAAGCTAGGAACATGACCATCAAGAATGGGCATATGTCCAAACAGTTAATCCTATACCCTCCTGCCCAACCCTTGCTAGGACATGATTTACCTCTCTAGTTGGAGGAGGAGGACAAGGATGAAGTCTATTCTACAGCGCTTTGTGCATTAGAAACCACCATGGGGGGGAAACTGCAATATGAGGATGATATGATTGAAAATTTGATTGAGAATCCACCCCCAATGTCTTACCATTAGAGGACATGGTGAGAGAAACCCAAGAAAACCCCTTAACTCATCTCTGCGTGGCCAACCCAACCTCTCTCCATGTTAAGAATATAGAGCTTAGCCCAAAAAGAACCTTGGAAATCAATCCATCCCTATCCACTTTTGAGGAGAAGGAGATGTGCAGCTTATTGAGAAAAAATGTGGATGCCTTCGCATGGAATTATAATAAGATTAAGGGAGTTCACCCTTGAGTGTGTACTCATCATATATACATTAAGGAAGATTGCAAACCAATCAATTAGCCTTAAAGGAGGATGAATCCAACACTTAAGGACATTGTTAAGGAAGAGTTGCAAAAATTACTTCATGCAGGATTCATCTACCCCATCTATGACAGTGAATGGGTCTCTCCTTTAGTGCTAGTGTCAAAGAAAAATGGTAAGTGAAGAATATGTGTCGACTATTGAGAATTGAATAAAGCCACTAAAAACGACCATTTTCCTTTGCCTTTCATAGATCAAGCGTTAGATGGTCTAGTGGGGAAAATTTTGTTCTCCTTCCTAGATGGGTTTAGCGGGTACAATAAGATTCAAATCAACCCAAAAGATCAAGATAAGACCACATTCACTTGTCCTTAGGGTATGTTTGCATATCGAGTCCTTCCTTTTGGTTTGTGTAACGCTCTAGCCACTTTCCAGAGATAAGTATTGAGTATATTTTCTGAACTGGTTCATGATGTAGTGGAAATATATATGGATGATTTTACTCCTTATGGTTCTTACTTTTAGGAATCTTTATCTAACCTAGGAAAAGTTTTTGACAAGTGTATTGAGATGAACCTTTCTCTCAGTATGGAAAAATGTATATTTTTTATGACTGAAGGTACCATGCTAGGTCATGAAATATCTCAACAAGGATTGCAGGTGGACCCTAACAAAGTTCCTATCATCCAAAGGGTCCCACCTCCTCAAAAGGTGAGAGATGTCAGAAGTTTCTTAGGCTTAGCTAGGTATTACCAAAGATTCATTAAAGATTTCAACAAGCTAGCATCTATGTTGTTTGGTCTTGTAGGCAAAGCTGTCGAATTTGTATGGTTGGAAAATTGTCAATAAGCCCTAGATACCTTGAAGAGTAAACTTGTGACTGCCCTAATTTTGAGAGGTCCAAAATGGGCCCTACCTTTCCACATTCGCACAGATGCCTTGAACAAAGAAATAGGAGCAGCCTTAGGTCAAATTGATGAAAAGTTACCTTATGCCATATACTTTATAAGCAAAAATTTGTCAAAGGCAAAATTAAATTATTCAATGACCAAGAAGGAACTCCTAGATGTTATGCATTCTTTAAACAAATTCAAACATTATATCACAGGCTATCAAACCTTCGTGCACACTAATCATGCCGCAACTGGACATTTAACGAACAAATCGGATGTAAATGCTCACATTATTAGATGGTTGCTTGTTTTGCAGTAGTTTGATTTGACCATTGTTGATAAGCATGGTAAAGAAAATGTTGGTTCTCAAGCCTCTGTGGAAGTTTTTTGTAGCTTCATGTTCCGGATTGTCCACAGTTTCAACTTCATTCTGCCGACATTTCAAACCCCAAAGGGGGTCCATCATCAAGACAAATCAGAAAGATAAGATGAATGAAAAGATTATATGAGAGAAAGAGCTTAGCGCCTGGGTATAAATAAACTAAAGAGCCCTAATATAAGAGCCGACACATGATTATATCTTAATTTTGATCATTCTTTATATAAATATTTATCATTATCAATCCTTAATTGCTTAATTGATCTATTATTTTAGGTTTATTTAATTGA